>JAOBRG010130548.1:0-19113 GCA_027574985.1 Umimayanthus nakama | reverse complement strand
ACACAAACATAACACCAGGAACAAGTCCAAACTAAAGCTGCCCCGCGCCAAAACAAACTGGGGACAGGAAAGGACTGGATTTCATGCTGTAAATGATTTTAGTTCTTTACCTTTGGAATGTAAAAATTCAAGAAATCTTATTCTTTTTGAACGTAATGTTTCCAATTTTAGCTAGATTTCTACTGAAAATATTTAATACTTTTTACTGTAATATAGATATTTTTAATGGTTATCCTATTTGTAGTTTTATGTTTTATCTTTTCATATAACTAAAACTTTTAGCATAGAGGTCCTTTTTGAAAACCACTTTTGTGAAAAAGTTTCCTCAATAAAGATCATCATCATCATAAAAATATCAAAGGCGGTTGGTGTTTCGTTACTGTAAGCGGCTCCGTCCGCAATATGATAGAAATACTGAAGCTGAGCAAAGTTAACAAAGTGTTTAAAGATAATCCTTAGTTTCGTCTCTTCTCTTTTATATTTTGTTCCCACCCCCCATTTATTTTGACCCCCACCCTCCGTTTGTTAAATTTTCAAAATCCTTGAAGCCTCCCCGGTTAATTTGACCCTCCCCCCGTATGTCATGTAAATGCGTGCGCCGGATGCCGAGTTTCAACAACAGTACAGAGTTTAACGTGAAAGCTAGTCTTTTACTACGTTTTCAGCAACCGATGACAGATTGTGAAAATGCTTAGCGTGGAAAGGACTTCTGTACAATTTGAACCTGCAAGTAACTACTGGGGCCCCTACGCAACTAACTTCCGATCCCCGCGCGCTTCAAACTGGCGCTCAGTTTACATAAAATTGAGCCGCGCGCGACTCTTGTCACTAAGTGACAAAACGCGTCCGTTACAAGGCAACCAGTAAACAAAAAAACCCCAGAATCGTTGCTTTTTATGAGAGTAAGGTTATATTCTGTTGACTGAGCATATTTAACAAGTTTTGAAATCTTGTTGTCAAAGTCGAGTTAATCAAGCTATGGAAGCAGACAAGAAAACATGCGGTAGGTAGCAGATTGTCATGTAGTTTTCTGTTTGAGCATCTGGGAAGTTGAAATGTGTTCGTTAAATGCTGACGACAGTTATCACGACGAAACCATTTTTAGTTTGCGCAAAAACTTCTTGTAAAACAATCTATATCAAAAACTCCTCGGAAAATTATTTATGTCAGAAACAATGAATGTATATAAGAAATCCAGGCCCTAGTGATGCAAAAAGGTTGCGAGTTTAAAAATTCAAGAGAAGAGTTATTCAGAAATATTAAAAATGCCAAGCAAAGCACAGGATAAATGAGGGAAAAAATGAAGGTAGCCGAAATTTTAAAACGATCGTGATAAAACAAGTTTGTAACAATATACTTCAAGTTGTTTTTCGTTGAGTGTCTTTAAAGACATTGGTTTCTATTGTACAAAAGTTTGTTTCTTTCTTCAAACCAGTAAGAAGACCTAGGGACGAATTCAAACAGGCTCGGCTGGAGACCGGTAAGAACATAAAGCAGGATTTCCTTTTAGAACTTTAGTTTTCAGCTGGACCGATGTGGACTGCAAACATTAGTTGGCAATTTTTTGAAAAGCGCTGTCAGTGTGTAATAAAAGTTGTTTGGTTTGAGAATCTACTTGTAATCGTTTGTTAATTTGTTTGTTTGTTTATATATGCATTTATTTATTTGTTTGTTTGTTTGTTTGTATTTTTCCGGATAGGCACAACTAGTTACTTTTCTATGAATTTGTGATTGAGTGAAAAAGGTCTTCAAACAATTCTGAAGTTGTTTCTATAGTACAAATTTTGAGTATGAAAATGTTGCAACATAGTTTCCTTTAACTTGATACGGCTACCTGCATCCTGTGCATGTAAACTTGTCTTTGTCGAAAATGAGATTTTTATGTTTTTGTTTTCTTGCAGACCAAGAGATTGTGGTACAAATCAGGACCAAAGAAGCATATGAGCAGAGTAAGTGGAATGTTCAGTTAAAACTCGAATATCTGCGGTTTTCCGCATGAACTTTTTTTAATAACGTGATGCTGAAAATTGCCCAAAATTTAAGAACATGTTAGGAACATTCCCGAGGCTGCCGAGAGGCAAAGAACTTCTGTTTTAAATACTGCTCAAGAATTTTGAAATAATTTGTTTCCCTGATAACGTTCGTCAGTGTGACAACGGTTATGGTGTTGTGCAATTAAATCTTTTGTGTTTGTTATTGTCAGCACTTCCCTTACAATGTCTGTTTTATGTGCTGTATAAATCTTTTTCTAATTGTTTTGGCATCAATAGCGGCCTCTTAATCTCGGTTCGCACATTCCACACGCGCAAATAACTGCTGCAGGCCGCAGAGGCTGACTAAAGATTTGTCATAGTCTCCAAAGGGTTTGGTATCGTATGTTTGGTATCGTGGTTCTTCTTACTTTGCAGGACACACGCTGTTAAGACCGGCCCTTTTGGCCAGGGCTAGGTCGGTAGTGAACGGCAAGTTTGTGCCTGCTAGACGGCCAAGACAAAACGCTGAAGTCCGAATGTTAAACGGTAAGTAAAAAACATCGAGTAATTAATACTTTCTGTCACTAACCCTATTGGACATTGCATGGTAAAAAGAGTGCAATGCCATTTTGAATTGCTCATCTTCCGAGTACAGAATCGTGTCTGGGAGGGGCGGAGGTGAGAAGCTGCAGCACGATAAAACTCGACTCTAAACGTAGCAGGGGAAAGATGTCGCTCTGTTAGTTTGCCAATCGTAAAAACTTAGGGAGCATTCATAATTTATGGGAAAGCGGTATGGGGATTTGGAGGGGGAGGATCATCCATTTTTTCGGTAATTTTTGGGGAATTCCATATAAAGTCTTATATATTAGAAGGGGGACCACACAAAAACACTCCGTTAAAATTTAAAAAACCCATACCCCCTACCTCTAAATTATGAACGCTCCCTTACTCATCCCGTCCCCAAAAGCGTCACTAGAGGCTTTTCTTGCCCCTCCGTTACTTTTTGTGTCGACTATTGAATTCAAACTATGGAGCTTCATTTAGGTTCGTTTTGCTCAGAATTAATCTTATGGTTCACCATCTGTCCTTTCCAGCTGAAGTGTATGTTGGCGATATGAGACCTGAGGAAGCAGAACAGAAAATTGAGGTTTGTTATACACATTTTATGTGAGCCTTAATCTCCAGGTCGGAACTTTCTTTTGACCCAAAATTTCAAATATTTTATGACTGTCTGTTTTTCTTTAACAGAAACTTGAAGAGCAAATCGAAGAACAAGAAGTAACGCAAGACTCGAACAAATTGTGATGCAGCTGGCCACCCAAGCAGTAAGCTTGGGGCATTGATTCTGTCTGACTAAGGCAGCCAAGTCATATTTTAACCCTAGAAGCTTAAAAAAATAGTTACAGGAACCCCCCCCCCCCCCTTTGTTTTTGACCCAAATCATCCGATTGACATGAAACTCGGTACATATGTTAAACTTCATTTGTACTACAATTTCAAACGAACCACATTGTGCCTTTTTGCTTTCCGGCAAAAACACACGCTTTTTTTTTATAAGAACCAGTAAATTTTGGCCGAGCCTCATTGTTCTTAAGTTTTTACTAATTTGAGCCTCAATGGTTCTTAAGCTGTTCTTATTTTTGAAAGTACTCATAAGAACAACAACAGTAAGAAACAACTCCTAAAATAGTCCAATTACACGCTTTTTTTTATAATAACCAGTAAAATTTGGCCGAGGCTCGTTTTTCTTAAAGAGTTTTGGATAATTGTTCTGAAATTGTTCTTAAAATTGTTCTTCTTTCCATTAGTCAATTATACTTATACAGCACTTTTGGCACTGTGCGGTGCAGTTTTGATTTTCTTCTCTGCTCACTCAGTGTTTATAACTGCAGAATTTGTTATGACGTGGTGTGTTGTGTTTGTCAGTAAAAACTCGCAGTTAAAAATGCATCTGAAGCCAAGCCTCAGTTGTTCTTAGCTTTTCTTATTTTTGGGCAAATTTGAGCCTCTTTGTTCTTACAAGTGATCTTGCTACTCCACCAACTTGCTGCTATTAATGTCTCTAGTTGTGTACCCTCAGTTTATTTTTGTTGTTTAATGTAGGCTAACGTAATGTATTTAGCTTTGTGGTATTAGTTTTACTTAAATGAGCACACTTAATTTGGAGCTGCGCTCTGTTGTGTGTACCTAACCATAATATGGTTATAAATAAATAAGTAAATAAAATTGCTCTTAAAAAAAGCAGTAAGGCTCTACTCTGAGAACGAAGTATTCCATTGGTCATTGAACAATAACAGTAACAATAACTGACACTTTTTAACAACACGCTATTGTATGTTCTTTACGGATGGTCAGTTTAAGAGTGAAGGTTTTGGTTATTTGTATTGTGTTTTTATCCAATGGGATCTTTCGTTCTCAGAGTAGAGGGCGACTCAAAAAAAGCGTGTAGTCAAAAATGACCTCACAGGCGGCCGCCATCTTTGATTTTTAAGTTTTCAGATTTTGTTCAAATTTGATTTTTTTGTACTTTAAAACGACGAAAAATCAGCACTTAGTGATTGAAATCCAAAAACTAAAGTAGAAACCATTGTGAAGTTATCAGTGTTTAGTAAGTTTTTAGCGAAAAGTTTAGATTTCACAAATTTCGTGACTTTTATGATGACGTCATCTGTTGTGACCTCACATAATTAGCGTCAAAAGATGTGCTAACAAATAAAGAACAATTTTACCAAAGCGTTTGACACTTGTCCAAGCAGCAAAAATTAAAGCCAAAATAAACCAAGGGGGGCCACTTTGACCCCTCTCCCTCCAAAGGTTTCTCACACGTAGTGCATACCGCTGACCAAGCAAAGATTGTTTTGTGGGCAATGAAGCGGTCAATGCGCCACGAAAGAATTCAATTTATTTTAAACATTGTTTTAGTTTAGTTTCACTTTAGTGTAGTTTACCTGAGATAAAATGTCTCAAAAATTAAAGGCGAAGAAACAAAAAAAACCCCAAAAACTCATGGTAAAACGCTATGGCGCTAATGGGCCACCATACCAATCCTCGTTTATCTTGGCAAAGTAAAGTTGTGGTTATAGATAAGTAGAGAGATTAAGCATTACGCACACCTGAAAGGGCAAACACCAAGAATAAAAATAAGGCACAAAATTAATCGCGGTGACACTTGCTTAAAGAGACTGTTATGAAACTTTGTCAATGCGGAAATATTGTTGGGACATCATTTTGCTGTTTAATTTGCCGCTTACGTTATGTTCTTAAGACTTGTCTGTTAACGTCGTGAAACAGCCTGATGTTTAGGTAGTCTTTCAAAACGCATGAACATGTTTTAACAAGCTCGCCTTGTTTTTAGATTTGCAGTGCAACTTTGGATCTTGCACGAGAGCAAAGGTTTCCAGTGGAAAAACCGGAGACAACCAAGTGCGAAACTGTTCCATCGGAAGAGCCAAGGTCATTGACTGAATGCACACGAGATCAGAGTTCTTCCCCGTCAGAGCCAGTCGAAGCCGAGTGCGGACTGTTCCATCGGAAGAGCCAGGGAAGTTGACTGAATGTACACAAGACCAAAGTTCTTCAGTGGCGGAGCCAGCCGAAACTAAGTGCCACAAGCCCGCAAGTGCTCCATTCGACGAGTCGAGTGTATTGACAGACTTCTTTTTTGGATTTAGATAAACTCGATGATAGCAACATATTGATGTGTTACGCTGAACTTACAAACGTTTATACAAAAAACCTCAAGTTAGCATTCATAGTTTTAGGATGAGTTTGAAGTGCTTTGTATAATAGTGTTGAGGAATATATCTGTAAGTGAAAAAATTTTTGTTCCAAATAAATGGCATTGCAATTAATTTACGATTCATTACCTGTCTCATTTTTCTTAAATATAAATCTAGAAATAAGGAAAAGGCTTATCCCAATACTGTTATCACTTGATGGTTATTGTTTTATAAATTTAAAGACAGACGGAGAAATACTAGTAGGCAGACATATAGTCCAGTTCTGGCAAAAAGTTTTTTCTTCGTTCTTCGCTTCTCTTCGGGGAACTTGGCCCTACTCTTCCTCACAGTTAACACAGTTAAGTTTCGAGTTTTTCCCTACAATTCAGGTACAATATCAAGTATGAATTTTGTGGATTGTATCTTGTATTAATTTCTGGGTCGAATAAAGATTGTTGTTGTTGTGGAAACGTTCACGTTGTTCTCCAGACAATCCTCAACACGCATCTTGCACCATATTAACAGTGATCCAAAAAAAAGGCACGGCACACACACCCACTGTTAGAGATTACAGCGTGTTCTCCCAAAAGAATAAATTTTTTATCGTACAGTTAATAACCGTTCTTTCTGAGTGAAGCGCCAGCCAGAGAACGTACTGAAAATGACGTGCACAGAAGGAGTTTGTATCTGTGGGTAATCGAATGGGACCGATACAAATTTTGGTAACATTCTGTTCAAGTCCTTCTCTGAGTGAAGCGTCAACCAGGGAAGAGTACAAAAATCGACGTGCATAGAGGGAGTTTTAATACACAATCGAACTAGAATATAGAAAGGTGATGCCGTGACCTATAAATCGGTGAACTTGCTTCTGAAAATGTTGTTTACACAGTCCTTCTTCGTCATTAAATGCATCTCCCCCTGAAAGCCAGGACTGACCACTTCGATGGTTGGTTGGCATCTGGTGACATATTGTCCCGATGGCATATTTCCGGGGGAGGGGGGTGCTGGCCAAGCCTTCACTTCACACCCATAACTGCAATTTTTCTATCAATCTATACCTTCTCTCAGACCAGACGAAATACGCACACTTCTAAACAGGTCAATAAAACGCAGCAGTTTCAATATAGCCCCGACTTTGCTTATGTTTTATTCAGAAACATAAAAAATAATCACATGAAAAACGATCTGCAGCCACTTTGTACTTACAATCCCTCTAACCAACCACCTCGCATTTCGATTCAAAGCCCACATTTTCAAGGAAGTTAGTCGGATTTGATCCTCGCAAGCCTTTCGCCGGACAGTGTCTTGGGCAAATTTATTCACCAATATACTGATGAGCACACAAGAATAAAAAAAATAAAATCAACATAAACTTGTACATTATATACATGTTTTATTCTACTTTATAAATAATATTTTGTATGGGCGAGTCAAGTTGCATAAAATAACTATCGTTTAGGGCTGGAAAACCAAACGATTTTTCAGTGTTACAGTAAGAACCACATAAAAGAACCGGCACATATTCTTAATCAGTCTGCGATAGGTTTTTATTAATACTATTTCTAATAATAGCCAACAATGGCCTATTAATTTCAAATATTAGTCAGTACGTCTTTAATCCACTTGGATGTTAAACACTGGTTCTTTCCAAATCTATGGAACAGCCGTCTCAAGTAATATATAGAGAATGCTACTCAGAGGCCGTAGATTTCAAACAGTATCCAAGGAAATGCTTGTTGAACCTCTAAGAAACTTGAGGACTGGCTCCAAAAATAAGGGAAAAACAGAGGTATATATGCATTTCTTCCTTTGTTGTGGACTTGAACTCTGTGAAGGTACGGTCTGGACTGAATGTTCTTTTCGAGAGATCTTCACTGGTTGTCATTTTCCTCCGGTATATCCTCGGCACCAACTTGCTGCCCTTCACCCCAGTTAAACCCCCCTGGCCTGTCCTCCTCAGGTAAAGGCTGGTAAGTTGGGTCTTCAGCAGGGGCATCGAACAGGGTTTTCCTGTAAGTAGTTCAATAGAAAGTTTTACAACAAGTCCATATCCAACTCCGACAGTGATCGATAACTATGGTTGGGTTTTGGTGATAGAGAAAACAAAGTTAACTTATACTCTACTATTCAGAGGGAGCGTTTTAACAAATTTGCGCCTTTTTTCTCCTTGTCAGATTTGTTCAGTTTTTGTTGTTAACACGTACATATTTTCACTGATACGAACAAAATTCTGTTGTGTAGTTGGTTGGGATGTTCGTGATGCTCCATTAAAACTGAATAAAGTAGTATCTAAAGTTACACAATAGTGTTTTGTTCAATACAATGAAAATATGTACTTGCGAAAAACAAAAACATTTGGCAAATGTTTGAACAAGTCTGACAAGAAGAAAAAAATTGTGAATTTCTTAAAATACATTGTTTCAAAGACCAAGGTGACATTAAACATGCAACAAACACAAAACAATAGCAGTAGTAGAATTAATGATTTTAGGCAAACAAACTAAAAGAAGTTGCTAAGTTAAGGAGTTAAAATGCTTAAAAACAACAGCTTACAAAAATCCAGGAGTCTTGAGAATCTTGAACCCACCAGCCTGCTCTGGAAAAACATCTTCCAGAAAGTAGTAAACATGTCCGACAGCAATACCTGTCCAGAGACGAGATGTTTTATCAGTGAAACACTGGCTGTCAGAAATTTCCTCGTAATACCATCCCAATCTTCCAACCAAACTCTCAACTCCATCACCATTCCCCATTCATCAACGTCTGCCTACAATATCATCCCCATATCCCCATCCTCCTCCTAAACCCTCAATTCCATCACCTTTCTCCATTCATCAATGTCTGTCTACAAAATTATCTCAATCTCTCCATATACTACCTAAACCCTCAACTCTATCACCATTCCCCATTCATCAATGTCTGTCTATAATATTATCTCAATCTCTCCATACTCTACCTAAACCCTCAACTCCACACTATTCCCCATTCATCAACGTCTGTCTTTAACATTATCTTAATCTCTCCATACTCTACCTAAACCCTCAACTCCATCACCATTCCCTATTCCGCAAAGTCTGCCTACAATAGCATCCCACTCTCCCCATCCTTCATCAAAACCCTCAACTCCATCACTATTCCTAACTCCTCAAAGTCTGTCTACAATATCATCCCCATCTCCCAATCCTCCACCAGAACACTAAACTTCATCCCCATTCCCCACTCATCAATGTCTGTCTATACCATCTCAATCTCTCCGTACTCTACCTAAACCCTCAACTCCATCACCATTTGTCATTCCTTAAAGCCAATCTACAATATCATTCCCATCCTCCACCAAAACACTCAAATCCTTCACCATCATCCATTCACCAATGTCTGTCTACAATATCATCCCTATTTTCCCATCTTCCTCCTAAAACCCTCAACTCCATCACCGTCACCATCACCCATTCATCAACGTCTGTCTACAATATCAATATCATCCCCATCCTCAACCTAAACCCTCAACTCAATTACCATTTCCCGTTCATCAATGTCTGTCTACAATACCAACCCCATCTCCAAAATCTCATCTACAGTCCTCCACCCAGAATAATCATTCCTTCCCTCAATACCCATCCACAACCGCCATCCCTACACACTAAACCCCATCCACACCTCTATCCACCCTTTACCTCAACCTTAAGCCTAATCGAGTACCTTAACCAAACCCTATTCCTCGACCCCAACCAGGCTATCTACAATCCCACGAATTCCCCATTCAATCCCAACTATCATTCATAACTCTATCAAATCCCCGTTCACATCCCAACCTTTATTCACAGTCCTATCCATTTGCCATTCCCATCCCTATCCCCATTATAATCTCAACCTTCATTCACAATCCTATCCAATTCCCATTACATTCCAAACTCTCATCCACAACCCCATCAAACCTCCAATCCAACCCAAAGCCTCATCCCATTCCAATCTCAGCCCATTTTTATAACCCCAACCACTATCCACAACCCTATCAATCACAATTCCAATCCCCATCCACACCATACGATCACTATCTTCATAGTAACCAACTTGGTCTGCTGCCCCTCTCCACCCACATTATCATCATAGATCTAGAACTACCAAAACAGTCCACATTTTTCCTCTCCATCCCTATCCCTACAGCATAACTACCCTATTTGGTCCACAAACCGTTTCCCACTTCAATGGTTTCCGTTTAAAGTCAGCCCAACATAACTCCATTCTCACTCACCAATAAGGTCCACCATGACAGAGTTTCCAAGCATCAGTGAGAAACCAAACAAGACCCAAGGAAGAAACGGGGCCTTGAATGTCAGTAAACCAAAAAAATTCATCCGAACAAAAGGATTCCTTCTACTCCAAATGTACACAAGCATTATGGTGAAAGCCTGGCCAAGAAAGACAAGATTTACAAACACTGCTATTATCTACAAAACTGTCAAGGTCATTGATTTTGTATTTTTCAGAAATACTTTTCAGCTTATCAATAACAATGTGTAACCCACTGAAAACAATTTCTCTCAACATCAAGTTTTGGAGTATTTTTCATTTCAAACGGAACATTAAAACACCTTTTTTGCCTTAATTGTTTAATTATCTAGAGGTAAATATAACGTTTTTTGTTTATACATCGCAAGCAACAAGGAGTAGCTCAATAACTAGAAACAACTTTCTCTAATTAAGTGTTATTCGACAACTGTATGTACAGAACTGTCTGCAGATTGAGTTTATATGTATAAATATTTTTTAATTTTCTATTCGAGGTCTAGGGATTTCTAATTGCAGACCATTTAAAATTGAAGCTTTTTTCCACGTTTTTTTTTCACTGCCAGATATTTTTCTACATTGTATGTGCGTTCTATTTCTAGTTTAAAAACATTACATTGTGGGGTTGTTTCTTGATTTAAAATAAGTTGTTTCCAAAGTATAATAACATGAATGGCAATTTTGGACATTTTTTGGCATTCTACGCTTATGTCGCCTACAAAAACCATCTTTAAAGATAACGTTCTTGGAATCTTAAAAAATTGGATATCTCCCACCAAAAGAACTGGGAAAACAAGTATTCCAAAAAAAGCGATTTATTGTTTCTTCCTCTTCGCTGCAGAAAGTGCATAGCTCTGACTATACTAAACCAATTTGTTTTAGGAGAGCGTAAGTATAGAAGTATCTGTTAATGAATCTGTATTAGAAATCTTGACTTTTAATGTCACTTAACACTTTAAAAGGTAGTTTGAATACTTTTCTCTTTTCATTGTCACTTATTTTGAATTCATGTTTTAATGTTGTAATAGCTTGTCGCGTTTCTGGTTTTCTTTTAACGAACTCTTGATAAATTCCCTTATTGCGATAGAGAGAGGACAATGACATTTTTTCATGATTTATCGTCACATCGAGTTTGTTCAACGAAAAGTTTTCATTTGCAAGATGTTTAGGCTCCCAATATTTGGACTTTATCGCTCTAATGATTCCTCTCCAGGTCATATAAGCACTAAAATCTATTCCCTTTGTGGCTAAATATAGTGTATATATGAACAGAATGCCAATGTTATAAAGCTTACAGTAGAAAACCGACTTTCCATCTATTATCACATTTTTACTGTAATACACATAAACACTTGGTAATATACTTTGATGAACTTGATAATATACTTTGATCAAATGAGTTCAATGAAACTTTAAACTTCCTTCTCAGTCAATAGACTGTCTGTGTTGGTGCCTCCCCACCATACTACAGCATGCATAATACCATTACGAGAGTTGATGAGAGTTTCAGATGTTCCTTGCATCATTACTGTGCAACTTTTTACTGGACTTGATGGCAAAGATTTTTGCACATTTTAGGGGTTATAGTAACCGTATAAGATGCTGTTCAAAACCGCATGGAGTGATGGGGATATAAACGACTATTTGAACTAAGAAGGGTGTACAAAAAAGAATTTAATATTGCTCAATTGATGAAAGGTTGCAGTTTTAAGAGCTATTCAAGGTAGTTGTCCCAAAACCCTCATCGCTCATCCCCTATGTTCATTTGATCTAGGCTTATATCAATCTAATCACCTATAAAGTATTATAAGGAACTTGAATGTCTCAGTCTCACTGTGATGGCACTTAGCAACTGTACCTTTGATTGTGACAAACAACAGCAAACTGTTACTCGATTTTCCAAAGACTTGGCCCTATACAGCATGGAAGTCCTGCACAGGAATTTGACTGCTTTGGGTTAGCCTACCACTTACGTTCCACTTAATATTTACTAGCTATTATTATGTATACAATTGGTACACAGAAGTGTACAGGATGTTAAGATCATATACAAAATGTGATTGCTCGCAGGCACACACGGAACTCCACTGAACGAGAACAATTTTATCCATGTTAAATCTTTGTGAGTTATAAAGTAACTTAAAACTGTTCAAAATGAATAATGCCACAGCTTGATCTAGATGCAGGAAAGTTTGTACACGTAGCAAAAGCTGAAATTCTTTTAAGTTAATCAGTCTCATCAGCTTGATTTGAACAGGATCGAACAAAAACAGGAGTATACTGCTCCCAGGGTAGCATTCATCCCATCAAGACTGCAGACTTTTCTACTGTACTATAATTGTAATGCTCTGTGTTGCTAATGTGTCTCTTAACAGGCATGATAGCCTGTTATTTCAGTTACAGTATTTTCAAAAGTGGAGGTGAATAGCTACTGAAACTATGGTTATTCATCAATGGTCTAACACATTATTTTTTGTTAGAAAAAAGGATACAGTCATTATTGCTCCACCAAATATAAACATAAACACAAAATCTGCTGTCCGTCCTCGAAATGAACCTTCTTCTAACATTCTACAGTATCGATATCTGATCTCCAAGTTAAGGATGTTCTGTTAATCTTCTAAAAATTTTATCTTCCATAACACCAATATCAAAACAGCAAACAAAAATATAGCGAATATCAGACAGAAAAATTAAATAAGCAATAAATGGTGTTCAACTGTTAACTGAAAATAAAATAATATAAACGTTTTCTCTGATTCTAAGCAAATAGTATTATTCAATAAATTGAGAATGATCATTTTCAAAGTGCCTCTGTTTCTTCCCCTGAAAAAGCTCCCAATACTTGGAAAAACCCAGTGTAGCAATATTTTGTTCAAGGACAATTTTGTATACATGCATGGCATTTCACACACTCAGACACTTACACCCAGCATCTGGAAATTTCACAATACCGTAGATTTAAAAATAAAATTAATAACAGTGTTTTAAAATAAGCAACATGCACTAAGTATAGTGCAAACTTTAAGATAAATGGCTAGAAATAGATTGAGTTATAGCAATGATGAGTAGTCAATATGACTGCCTAGACTACGACAATGTGACATGCTTGCTGCCCGGGGAATGAAGGGGGAGGGGGGGGGCTCCTTATCAACATCATCATTAATTTTTTATTTTTATTTGAAAACCATAGATGATGTTTTCTACCAGTTACATGAATGTTTGAATCAAGAAAAAGAAAATAATAGCATAGATAAAATTTGCTATTATTTTGTTCAAATGATAGGGATGATCGACATGTTTTTAAGGGTTGTAATTGGTGATTTAATATCTTCAGGGGTTGTTCAAGTGAAATCAATCAAAAAGTAAAGCCGTTTTACTTTGTTAAGGTTTAAAAAGTATGAGTTATTAATGGTGCAGATCTTTGAACTCAATTCTTTATCAAACTCTGGTTAAAAAATAGTAACATAAACTTGCTATTAAGAGTGTCATCTCATGGAGCAGTGTGTCAATTTACACCTACATGTATGACATACCTTAAAACCCATGCAAGATGTATCTGATGACTTGCAGTAAAATGGTGATGTACTTAAAGACGTCACTTCTTTACTGATATTTCTTTAAGGCTAGTTTTGACCAGGATGTATGTTTTGGGTAGGACAGTATTCTAAAAGTAAAAGTAAAGTGGTACATTTATGTATAGCGCCTTTTCCATGTGACATGCTCAAAGGCGCTTTACAACGATCAGTTTACCCCCAGCGGACCAGAAGCATATACGGTATAGGTGCAGGTGGCAGCCACTTCAAAGCAGTCTATGTATGCTGGTATTCATTATACTGACTACGGAAGGATGGAAAACTGAGAGAACTTTTTGGGAAAGAAGGTCACCCAAATATTCAACACTCGACCAGGCTGCAAATCGGACTGGGGACCTTAGGGTTGGGAGGCAGAGATCTTAACCACTGCGCCAACTAGGTTCTAGGTTTTCTGACAGTACCCTTTAGGGGTTTGCTGATCCTCATGACAACACAACAGAGAATGATAAGTGAATGAAAACAGTACTCATTAACAAAATTCTAACAAAAAGGTTTTTCAGTGTCAAATCATCACTAAATACAACCTACTTATAGAGTGAAAATCATAATTGACAAAGAAGTACTGCAGCCAAGGTGACAGAGAGGAAGCAAAAGGTAGCAGAGATGGTGACAGGCAGGGAGGGTGACAGAAAGGCAACTTCGATCCCAGGCTCTTTCCTCTCCTGAGAGAAAGACCCTGGTTAGGTCTGGTCATGTGCCACACAAAGTCTGGCTGGTTTGTTTTTTTAAAACAAGATATTTTCCTCACTACACTAGCCAAGGCTAAAAAAGAACAAGAAAAAATCTTTAGCACACCTACAGCATTTTATTTTATTTGTCACCACCTAGAATCTGGATGGCACGTGACCATACCAAACCAGGGTCTTTCCTTTGGAAGAGGAAAGAGCCTGGGAACGAGGTTGTCAGAAAGGGCGAAAGGAAGGGTAGCAGGGATGGTGACAAGGATGGTAACAGGGGGGGTAGCAGAGATGGTGACACGGAGGGTCGCAAAGGGGTGACAGGGAGGGTGAAAGTGAGAGAAACACCAAGGGTGACAGGAAGGGTAGCACAAATGATGACAGGGAGGTTGACAGGCAAGGTGACAGGGAGATGACAGGGAATGTAGCAGAGATAGTGGCAGGGAAAAATTTACAGTGCAGGCGATTATATGCTTTGACTACATTAACATTTCAAACTAGATTTCATACTTCATGAATTACCTATTTTGTTTGCATTAGTTAGTTTCTGGTTGCTGTAATTTAGTTGAACCAATGAACAAAATCTGACTAGATCAGTCAAAGAAATGTTATTTTTGATCCCTGTTTGGCTGAAGAAAATGAGACAGCCATTAGAGTTATAGTTAACCTGAACAAATATTTCATATTCACCTTCATACTTTGTCCCTTAATACATCTCTAATATCATGCAAATTAGGTTAAACAGATTTTATGGACATTTTTAAAACCATGCAAGGATACGTAAATATCATATTAAAAAGGAAATTGAAACCTATTGTCCCAAAAAACAGGAAGTTTGTGATGAGCCTCCAGAACTGCAAAAATGAAAAACAAACAGGGTTAACTGCTGCTTAAATTCAGGCTGGGGGCTTAAAGAGTCCATGCCAATTTCCAACCTCTCCAAAACTTGAACCATTAAAGGTAGAAGCCCTAAGTTTGTAATGTACAGTACATGTATCTTCAAACAATCTTGTGCGTTCTGGTCAACATATATCTATGGCAACAAGTTTCTGAATGACATGTCATCAACATTTTCCCAGAATCTTTCTTGAGGCCAAAAGAGATTTTCCTCCCTTGAGTTTAATATTGAGACTTAATTAATCCATCGGTACAATCAGAAGTAACATCAAATTGTGCGTATGAATAGAATTATAGTATTCCAGAAAACTGAGCATGTTAGAACTTAATAACAACTTGTCAAGGCAAGGGGAACAAGTTCTGATATTGACTTTTTTGGTAAAAGTGAAGGAAAAAAACATGGTCCCCAATTTCAGAGCAACACAAAAGACTCGATCCCACATAAATATTAGTGCTGGTTGTACCAATGAGCCTGTTCAACAGTTTTTAACCATTTAAACCTGTATGTTGTTAAACAAGTATTTAGAAACATGTTCTTATTTTGGTGATGCATATATTAGCATTGATTTTAAAAAACTCTTGTGCTCAAAAAACAGATGTTTCATAACTCCCACAGTTTTAGAAGGAACCTATATTACTGGTACCGTATTTTCCGGACTATAACCCATGGGCTATCTGTTAATTTTAGCTTGTATCACACAAGGTGCGGGCAATCTACTGGTGCGGCTTATCTGTTCGATTCTGAAGTGTTCAACTTGTACAGTTGTAGCATTGAATTTCAACAAAAACGTTCCGATAGATTGTATGGTATCTGAACTTTAATCCAGTTAGCATCCCAGTTTTTGCTACCTACTGGTGCCATTTAAATGAATAAATGCTGCTAACAATCATCTAGTTGCATGCATTTGACTTGTTTTGTTTTATGATGTTTTATCAATTCAATGTGATATCTGCGGTAGAAATGAATGAATAGGGATGTGGGTTATATGGCGGTGCAGGTAATCTGTTAACTTTTGTTTCTTTTTGTGATTAAAACACGGGGGTGTGGGTTATCTGCGGTGCGGGTTGTAGTCCGGAAAATACAGTAAATATGGAAATATTTTATCAATTTATTATATTTAAGAATTTAAAGAGGGTCTGAGGTTTTGAGTTTTCAAGGTCTGAATTTTCAAGGTCCGAGTTTTCGAGATCTGAGTTTTCGTGTTTGAGTTTTCGAGGGCATACTTCTGTTAAGTTTTGCTGGGTATGTGCCATTGGCCTCTCAGAGCCCCAACCCATTATAATTTAATTCTATAGACCATATGGCCAACTATTAGTATAGACCATATCTCAGTCACTTTTGAACAAATGTCATTGTGATTTCAAGAGCAGAATTCAATGTGAGCCAACTGTTAAATGTTAAAACAATATCAGGAACCATTTTTACTGGCTAATCTTTCTATTTTTCAATCCCTACTTACCAGAATTTTCTTATCCCCGTCTCCCGAAAATGTGCGACCTCGTTCTAGTATCTCTACTAAAATCATAACCCCATTATAGTTAACCCAGTTGTGAAAATACGTTTTAATTGTGAAATCAGTTGTGAGTGAACACAGCTAAATATAAATGAAACCTGTCAACACTCTGATGAAGCATAACTATCCCAAACACATGGTGTTCTTTAGTTGTTACACGATCTATGCTAAAATTTTACTAAAGAATGTTTAAAATTGTTAAATATCTCACTGCTATCTCCCCAAATGATTATTTAAATCCCTCTAAATCTGTTACCAGGCATAAACACAACTTTAAGTTCATACAGTACTCCCCCATCACTGACTGTTTTAAATGCTTGATTTTTCCCAAGAACTGTCCCAGAATGGAAGACTTAAACAAATGATGTTGTTTAGACTGCAAGCAGTCTGGAATCCTTCAAGCAGCAGCTAAACTCTGCCTGCTCCAAGTAAATTACTATTTATTCGTTTAACTAATAAACAAATAAATTAATTAATTAACTACCAGTAAATAACTTTTTTTTATTTTTTCATTTTTTGTTATTATTATTTATTATATCTTTTTATTAATATAATTTTTATTTTTATTTAGATACATATTTATTTTATTTTTTATATATATATATTTATCTATCTATTTATTTATTCATTTATTTATCGCATACGTGCACAACTTTACCGAGCAACATCTAGAATTAGAATTAGAATAGAAGTTTACTACTCTCGCTAAATTACCATAGTAAAGTGAATTTTACCATAGTAAAGTGCTGAGTGGGGCCTCAACCAATAACAAAGTATGGAAGGGGTCAAACGTTCATTATTAAAAAAAAGTTCACTGCAGCATTTTACTGACGAGTCGTTTTAAAAGTACAGCTGCTAGTTATAATTTGGTGGTATTTGCCTGAAAACTGGAAGTAACTTAGTTTCAACAGAACCAACCCTTTCTCAAATGGTAACCCTTTAGAAAAACTTTAACAAAAATTTATTGCTGTAATTACCTGGTACTTCTGAAAGATCAGTTCAGGATTCATATACAGCTGGAATGGAGTGATGACTTCGAGTTGCTGTAAAAAGGCAAAAAGAAGACATCTTCTTAAACTCCTGCGCTATTCCAAGGCAACGAATGAGCTCAGTTTTGATAAAAAGTAAGCCTTCCTTACCACGGCCACTGTAGTAAGAACACAAGCAGTTGTGTATGCTCGTGTAATTACGGGCATTTGCAAGTACTCAGTTTGAAATGTTTGGTAGGCCATCTTGTTTCTTCTTCCTTCAAATAAATTATTTTCCCGAGACACGTCAGTCGTTTCCAGCCTCCTCTCAGCCGCAATGACTGTAGAACCGAGGGCCAGGCAATTTTTTTTACGCCCACTTCAAACTTTAGAGAAAAATTTCAAGAAAAAATAGAAGTTTAAAATGCAGAAGAAAGGTCGACATGACGAGTCTCGAACGTAGGACCTCATAAACAGGAGTCCACTATTCACTATCATTATGCACACTAACCATCATCCCGTTGCCAACACTTCACATTTTTTTGTATGTCTATCCAAAGTTCTTACAAAGGTAACCCTGACCCAATCCTAACCCTTACAAACCATAGATAACCATGAACAACCATTAATAGCCCATATTATATGATTTGACAAATAATAAATGAGCCGTGATAGTCCGCCATCTTGATGTGAAATTCGCCAGGGCCAGTTGCCGAGTGCCCGGCTGTGCTGCGCTGGTAGTGGTATGGTGGGGTCTAGGTTCAAGTTCAAGTTCAAGTTCAATTTTTATTTGTACTCGCCATCGATATTAATATTATTTACAAGTGTTTTACCAAAAGAGATAAAATCAAAGTATTACAGGAGAAAAAAAATTACAATCATAAGGTTCCTAATTTGGCGGGGGGTGCGATCGGTTTTCGTCACTGAAGTTCTACACATTTAAAGTACCTGTATCAGGCACTCAATTGTGTCAAAGAGCTCACGTAAATATATTGTGTTTCGGTATTGGCCCCCCTGATTAACAAACTCTTTTGATACCAAATACCAACTGAGTCAGCCCAAGCACAGAGATAGACAGGACAGTTAGTACAGCAGAGCGATGTGGTGGGTTGAGTCGATTTTGCTGAAGGGGACAAACATCGAGTTCGCAAAATCGTTGCAAATTGGTGCAAACGGCACAAATAAAGCTCAATTATCTTACTCGTTAGTCTCTTTAGTTATTCTCGTACTTATTTCTCGTTGGGGGAAACTCCCAAATGAAAGTCCCATCCAAATCGATCGCCTCTAGTTCCGTGCTCTAGAACGTACAAGAATGGCACAAAAGAGTAACAACCAAGGATACTAAACTTTGTTTGTGCCGTTTGCAACAATTTAGAATGATTTTGCGAACCCGATATTTGTACATATTATTTAAATTAATACCAGTTGTAACACAGCTTCATTAATGTCTGTATGTAACTCATGCAGATGCAAACGGGT
>JAOBRG010130437.1:0-19113 GCA_027574985.1 Umimayanthus nakama | reverse complement strand
TTGCATTTCCAACAAAAGAAAATGGGACATTAGAAATCCCATGAGATTCGATGTCGGTTGTTTGTCTGAGTTTTGGTTCTATAAACAGTATCTGTGCGCAGCCCTATTAGCCTGCCAGCCGGCTCGTTTGCGCGAAAATTGGGGAAATGAGCCGGCTTACAGGCTAATTAACAATTATCTCCCGAAGTTGATGTGAATAGTGATAAAATTCTACCGAGCTGCGAAGCAGCGAGGTGAATATTTTTCAACAGGCACCGACACTGAGGGGAATAGTTGTTTTAGTACTAATCAAACAGGTGGATTTTGTGTTTGCAGGAGTAGCTTCTTCGTTCATTTGACGAATTTCCTCTTCCATGATAGTAGCAATACATTTATTAATGCTGTAATAACCAAAGAGCACAAGATATTATTGTTGTTGTTGTAGGAAAACGAGGCGCCATTTTGAAAATTTCGTCAGGAGGTGAATACCCTAGGTTAGCATATACCAAACCAGTGAATAACGTTTTTCGCGTGCTCTGATTGGCTCCCTATTTAGGGATATCCTAGGAAGTGACGAAATGGCGTTCTGGTTTCCGAAAAGTTAAGTAAGCTCAAACTTCAGAAATAAATGAAAAATCCTTCCCATTCAATAAAAAGAAAGCGACGAAATCTGGTTTGGGTGCAAAAGTTTTGTTTTCAAACATTCTACATCTCAGCTTTAGAGAGACGGAAATCGTAACGTAAATTTCAAAATACGGCATAAAAATAGAAGATTGCAATTTTTGCTCCACTGATTCACTGGTTTGTTATATGCTAACGTAATTACTCACCTCAGTGTCGGTGAAAAGCCCAGTATATTTACCTCGCCATATTCGCTGCTCGGTGAATATCCTGGCCTATTCACCTCCTCTTCGGTGAAAAATTGCTGGTTATACCGTGTCTGATGAGCCAATCAGAGCGAAAATGCTATCCACGTGTTTGGTTAACACAAACAAGGAATACTTTGAAGCATCTTTTTAAAACGAAGTTACAGCCTCCCCTATAATTTGCAGATTAGTAAGTATTTTTCCGGTCTTCGATATTTTGAAAGATCATCTTCACTTACCGTTGTGTTGGTGCCTTGAAGTGCCACTGGTCTCCTCTACATGATTCACCCAGTCCTCTCGAGAACGTTTCTTTCCCTCAGTACTTGTAACAAGTTTACAAGAGAAACAGCCCAGTAGAGCAGTATCCTGTCAGAATATACAACACAAGGTAGCACAGTGGTCAAAATGATTATACACTGAGTGCGTGTGTGTGTGTGTGTGTGTGTGTGTGTGTGCGCGCGCGTCTAAGTGTGTAGTATGTGTGTGTGACCTGAAATTTTGTGGGGTGAACTTCAGCCCTCCTCTGAGTTGTTTTCTTTAACAGAATTTCCTTCTGGTTTTACTCCTATGGACTCAGTGGAAACCCACGGCTGGTTTTTGTTCTGTTCAGAGGACTCTCGCATGCTTAACGCCACAGGCACCGAAAAGTTACAACTTAATGTTTACATCTTGCAGTTACCTTCAATGCAAACCTCTTACTGAACTGAGTACTGAATGAAGTTTTGTTCTTTGTTGTTGTTGTTTGTTGTTGTTATTGGTTATTGTTGTTGTTATTGATGTTTGTTGTTTGTTGTTGTTATTGGTTATTGTTGTTGTTATTGTTGTTTGTTGTTGTTGCTGTAGGTACATTTGTTGCTTGACTCCAGACTGACAACAAGCCAAAGTAAAACGGCTCGTTTTCGTATATCAATATCAACTGCTTATAACTATAATATTTATTATAATAATAATAATAATAATAATAACAATAATAACAATATAATAATAAACATAATAACAACATTAATAATATACTTAACATTTTTAAATGATCTTCATTTGCTTATCAACTAATATTTAGCTCTTTGCAGCTAATTGAGTGTGCTGCCAACAAAACTAACTTAAAAAGTTACTGAAAATGAGAGCATCGCGAACCTCGTGTCCCGTGGTTGTCAATTTTTTCCACAATTCTCTTGAGAGAGTGTTACTTTCATCATGCAGATACCTGACACAGTTAAGGTTTAAAGACCTTCTGATGGTAGAAAACCCTCCAACCATGTTTATTAGCCCACCCAAAACCTCTTGCGAACTCATTTATCGTAAGCACATATCTCAGTCGACAAATAGGGTAATAAGCCAAATGTATCACTTCTTCTTTTCTGTAATCTAAATACTGCAGCCATTCAGTTAGCTGTAGTCCTACACGTATACATGTATATTCATCCAATATTCATTTATTCAGCTTTTAGTTTATACACAGGACTCTATTTAAACTAGCTTTGCTAGTTAGACTTCCTGTATATACACTTGAGAAATAAATAAATAAGTATACGCCCAGGGTTTTATTAAATGTGTAATTTATGGTACGTGTGAGTGTGTGTAAGTTCTTTTAAAGGTTAACTGCTACACTGGGTTGCGATGGAGTTCTAAAAGTTCATTACACTTGCCAAACTAAACATGAGCTGACATACAGTATAAACCAATGGATACAGTTTGAGTTTGACGGGTACAAACATATGGAGAGGCACTGTCCATTTATCAACTGGTTTGATAATGTGAAGCTCGGGGCCAAAGCAAAGGCGTTTTTCCTCTTGGGTTTTATCCCCTATAGTATTCCTGCAACAAATGAGTATATCAAACATTGTTAAATACCAAGCACTGGATATTTAAATTCTTGTGGTCTGATTGGCTCTCTGCACACGCCATAAATCCTTTGTACTGCAATTTGCCCAAATATGAAAACCGACAATTTTATCACGGAAAACTTTCCCTTAAAATGACTGAAAACACGACACGGTAGAAAATAGAATTCAAGATATTTTTATCCAGTGTTTGGTACTTAAGAAAACAATTATTCCACTCACGCTTGTTGGATATGAGCTTATGACAGCCGACTCGGTGCTCTACACCTCGTCCGCTATGTAAAAGCTCGTATCCAACGCGCGTTCGTGAAATAATTGTTAATTAGAGTTTCTCCGTGAAGTTAGTTTGCACCAGCTTTCCGCCGAGTATTTAAAACAATAGGAAGATCAATAAAAGGGCTTTACACGTAGTTATGCAATGCTTTCGAGTGGAAAATCGTGGAATATGTCAGGGGTCACTTTCATTTTCTGTATACACCTAATTCAAACAAGGTTGTCTTCTGAGCTGTAGCATTGTTCATTGTGCATTACGCATTGCACATGGTTGCAAACCCAGACCGCAATGCACCATGGTTGAAACGAATTTTTAAATTTTATTGTAGGTGTCTACTATGAAACAATGAGAATCGTGTATTAGCCATGGAAGCAATGTGGACCACAATGCTTTGCATTCTTGGTAAGCAACAATGTACAATGCAACAATTCAGAAGACAACCTTTTTTGAGTTAGCAGTATTTTTCGCGACATTCCACGAGCAAAACATAAGTAGAAAAGCTACTTTATCCCATACCTAAATCTTCGGAAAAATGTACGAAATAGTTTGGAAGATCTCCAAATACTCCGTAAATTTCGAAAAAAAAGGAAACACTTCACAACCGTTTTTGAGGAGTTTTTTTTTAGTTTTTCTGAAAATTTTGGAAGCGTCGTAAATTTTCGGAAAACTTTGTAAAAGGTTTCAAAACAAATTTTTTGGAGTTTTAACATATTTTTTTTAACCTTCGGAAAATTCTCGGAAGAATCGGAGTTGAGTTTACGAACAATGGGAGACTAGTTTTGAAAAAACTGTTTTATCTGCGTGGGCGAGTACGCTGAATAAATGGGTTTAATCAACAAAAGTTGATATGGTATGTTTTTCGCCTGTCGGATATAGTGTTTAGCTGACGTTTCGAGCGTTAGCCCTTCGTTGAAGGATGATTTTACGAAGTCTAGTACAACGATTGCGCGCAAGCAGTGACGGGAAAATAGAGTGGAATATTACCCGTTGCATTCCACAGAATATGCAATACTTGCTTCCAATTGGCTTGTTTTTTCTTTGACGTGGTAAAAGACACTGTTTGCAGTAAGTGAGAAAAATGGACACTGCCGTTTATCGCGGACGGTATTCGCACTGTAAACTTAACCGACTGGGCAAACAGAAAACAGTCTTCTAAATTTTCTGTACTTTCAATGACAGGGCATCTATGGCTCGTTAATTAAGATACAACTTTGGTGGTCAAGCTTTACTTAAGATGAGTTTACAATGTCAGGAGCAATTGAAAAAGACGCTTTGAGAATTAGTGCCTTCTCTTTAGCAGAGCATGATCTTTTAATCAACAAAACTACTGAGTCTTCCCTGAGTTTCTTTCAACTGTTCTGAGCTGATTCGTTCTTTGTCAGATGTTAAAGGCCACGGTAGCAAAATTCAAAACTTTTGAAGTTCCCTCAATCAACGTGAGTAGATCACAAAACAGTGTGCTTGCCGTTTTCGTTTGACCGTTTTGTCTTCCAAATTAGCCCAAGCCCAAAAAACTGAAGATACAAGTTTGTGACAATTGCAGTTTTTCCTAGAAATGAGAAAACAAACCCCAACTCCAATATATTCTTACCTGCCAAGACTTTGCAATTCAAACCTCTGACTGGCAATTTTTTCGTACTTTTGATATGACAGAGAAAAACCTCGGTATGAGCTCTTTCTATTCTCCTACAAGACAAAACAGAGAACCGTAGCAGTATAGTTAACAGAATTAACTGGTTGTGAAGTTTAACAAGCTTCAAAAGGAGTGTACAAATCTGGTTTGTCCAAGGTTGAACGAACCTTATGCTGAAAGTGTAAGCCCAAGTGTAAGCCCAAACGTTTGTGACTTGTAACACGCTTTTTTTATAAGAAAAAAACTTTATAAGAACACCTAGGCTGAGATTTGCCCAAAAATTAAGCTGAACAGGCTCAGAACAATCACCAGGCTGAAATTCGATCAGAAAAAATTAAGAAGCTTTTTAATCATTATACACAGATTGATATTTACATGAAAACAAAACTTGTCAGAGTTTAGCTTTGTCATCGGGGCTGGAACAGTGATAGCAAGTTCGTCACGATCGCGGACGCTGTATTGACAGTTGCAATATCTTTTGCTGGATGAAACAATACCAAACGTTTAACACATATTTCTTAGTACCATTTAAAATATTATGTTCCGAGCAGCTAATCCACTGTTTAAAAATATCAGGAAAATAAGAACAATTTGAGGCTGAAATTGTCAAAAAATTCAGAACAGCCCAGGCTGAGCTGTAAGTTACTGGTTCTTATAAAAAAGAGCGTGTAGTTGTTCGTATGGAATCTTATGTCTTCTGTGTTTTGTGCAGCGTCAAGTCCACAAACAAGAGATAGATAAATAACAAGAAAATACACAGCTATAATTCAAAAAAGGTTGTCTTCTCAGTTATTGCATTGTGCATTGCGCATTGTTGTATACCCAGACCGCAATGCACTATGAATGCAATGATCTTTTGATTAAACCATTATGCTGTGCATGGCGAGACCGAAAAGCATTGCGGTTCACATTGCTTCAATGGCTAATACACGAATGTCGCTGTCTCATTGTAGGCACCTACAATGCTGTTTAAAAATTCGTTATATCCATGGTGCAATGCGGTATGGGTATGCATGCAACATACTTTGGCAGCCTCTTGTTTGAGGAGAAATCCTCGTGATATGTCGTTGTCGTTTTGTCTTGCTTTAATACAATCTTGAAGATCAATGTGTTAAGCAATTATTTTTTTATCAAAATGAATGCTGTAAGATAATTTGTACGTTTAACGGTGATAAAACAGAAAACTGAAAAATTACCTTAGAGTGTGGTAGCGTGAGACAGCCCTGCCAGATCCGATCCTGGTCAATTTCTTCATCAAGTTTATCTTTCTTGGTGTTCACAAGATGAAAATCCAAATTCTTCCTCCAAGAGCACATCACGTTCTTGCTGGAAACAAAAATTATTCGAGTTTTTTTGCGGGATTTTCATCTTATTGACAGAACTTAAGACCTTCCTGTTTCTGGCTGGAACATGCATGTTCCTCAGTTTCCAAGTTCTGGCATACATGTGATGCACACTATCTGGCTGAAGAGGATTTCACCGCCCAAAACGAGATTCGTTTGCAAATTATGCAATAGTTTAGACTGGCCACCACAATTACTGTTAGTCAAACAAGCGTAAGTTAGGTTTTTTCCGTTGGAAATCTTAACTCAAATTCATAGCAGTGCACAATTTGTACACAGTTTGCTTTCAGCAAGTTTTTCCCAAACTACTCTTTGACCACAGTTTAGGGGGGGACAACTTGATTTCTGAGGGGGGAGGGGGGAGATTTTATCAGTGCGAGGATTGGTTCCCCCGCTGATAAACAAGCCAACCATCTTTCCTATCCAAATGCAAATTTCCAAAATAATAGAGCTTATCGAGCATTATATCAGAGAACTGCATGATATTGTTTTCAAAATCTTCCGTCCAACCCCAACACCCCCCCGCCGCCCCACACACATAATAAAACCCCCAATGGTTAGCGTTCTACTGCAAAACAACAAAACGGTGCTCTGACCTCGTAAATCCGAAAATTGAGAGCCTAAGGGAGGCGATATTACACTTGTGAATATTTGAGCGCCGCCTTTTTAAATGTGACGTGTTACGGTTTCAGTCAGTTCAGTGCCAAGCTCCACTCTTGTCTAGTACAGTGTTAGTGAATGAGAGGGGTCTGGTACTGTAACGTTATGACGCCACATAACTCAACCTCGTTCCCAGTGCCATTCGCGCGTCAAGGCCCCCATTTGTCGGGGGCCTTGATGGTGGCTCCGAGGAGAACTACTTTCAGAAAACAAGACTAAATCATCGTTCTGCCGCCATGCAGTAGATCTAAACTGCGTGCAAAGAGCTTTGGGACGCAACTCGCCGAAAGAGCGGAGATTCCGTTTAAAGCAGGGTTAAACCTTTGCAAACTATGGAGAATTATGCATAACTGCAAGCCTCTTTTAGGTGGACTGAATCCTTTAATTTTCGAAGTGACGAAGTACAAACTTTCGAGGGCAGCACTCCTTACCTGTCTCGTAGTGAATGATGAAAGACAGTGATAGATGCTCTGTTAAACACTTGCAGCCTTTCTAGTGCTCCAAACAGGCACAGTTTGGATCTGAAGGAGTTAAAAAACGTTCACCGGCGGCGTTGGCAAGGATATCATACTAAATCAACAGCACTAACATCTTCAGTATATCTGCAAGTATCGGGGGTGTAGTATATTTTTATTATATCTAGATCTACATTTCTATTATTTTATTTCTATTTCTATTTGATTTCTTAACTACTTTGAAAGTAAACGCCCTCATTCTTTTGTATTCATCAAACTGGCTTTGTCTCATACAAGTCCGGATGGAGTCTCTTTTCTGTAACTATTCAAATACCGCTTTAAATTAAATGCAAAAGATAAAGTAAAGTGTTGGGTCTTGTCAAGCAATTGTCTGAAAGAAGCCAAGATGCTCACGCAAGCCTTCACCTGTAAGACAGTTGACTAGCGAGGCGACTCACGACAACAGCAATAACACCATTTACTTAAATGCACCATAATTAGATTACGTTTGTATTCAACAAACTAAGAATTTAACCCGAACTTAGTTGCCCAAGCACCAAAAATAACTACAAAGAGCTAATATCGTCAGATTCCCAGTAAAGGGAGCAACATTTCAAACTTTGTTTGTTATCAGGGGCGTTGGAGAGGCTATAAAAAGAGAAAATGCATGTAGTTAACAGAACGCAACAAACACTGTCTCTAAGGCACCGTCCACATTAATATGTTTTCGTTTTCATCGAATCCCTTTACTTTTTGAAAACGCTCTCGAAAGTTGGCCAAATCAAAAATGCATAGTGTGGACGGTCGAATCCATATCAAAGTGAAAACGATGACGTCACTATACCACGCGAGTTAAGACCAGAAGCTCGCGTACTTGAAAGAGCCAAATAAAACACTAAAACAACAAGGTGGACCAAAGCTAAACATCAGTTACTGATCAATGTCACAGCAAAAATCGAAATCGGTCAGTACTAAACCCTAGGATGGTGTCTTTAAGTTATAAAGGTAAAAGTTAATATGGTACGCAACTTTGAAATCTTAATTCCGAAAATGTCATAAGTAGTTTAGTCCCTGTACAAACTGAGAACGAGAAACAACACTTGTTGATTCTTTATTTCGTAACATATGAACTTGGACGTTTTGTTTACTTTATACTTCCGTTTTAAGCAACCAAAACGACATTCCTCTTCACACACTCACTTTTTCATCTTTTCTCTTAACTATTTCTCAACAAGAACAGAAACAAGCTACATGTATCAACAAAACTAATACATTCTTGAAGAAGCATTGTAGATTTCCACGTAGAACTGGCAGTTAGAATTGAATTGTGTATTTTAGTGAAAGTTTTTTTAAATATGCCTCTGATTAGTTAGACATAAGTGGTCTTGCTAGAAGACTTTACACAATAATAACGTTTAATATCTTCATCCATTTAGATCTCCATACGGACAACATATGAAAATAACTGTTAAGAGTAACAATATTCAGAACTGCAAAAACATGGCGACATTTATTAATTTACAGCTTGTGAAGTCTTTTGAGGAGCTTGCATCAGGCTGGTTTCACAAACTGAACTGACAAAAGACGTGGAACATATTTCATCTTGTCGCTGTCAGAACACTCAACATCTCTCCATTCATCAAGCTTAACCAAACTCAAACCCTTCTTTAAACCTTCCATCACATAATCGGAGACATCGTGATAGAAACATGGAGGAGCAGATACCAAACTCCCATCCTTTCCTTCTAACCTTGCCTTCGATCCCAGGATCTGTTTAATGGGGTGCAGTTCACAGATGAACAGTGTCCCACCTGGCTTCAAAGTCTTTAGAACTTGATCGAAAAACGGCTGCAGGTCTTCAATATGCTCCAACACAAGGTCGCCAAATATGACGTCAACACTCCCTTTGTCTAAGGGCCACTCTTTGGTGATGTCATATCGGAGAAACGTCACCTTGGAATCAGTAACTCTTTTTCTGGCGATGTCCAACATTCCAGAAGACAAGTCCATCGCTAGAACGCTTCTGCATTTGGTGCTGGCGATCCATTCTGTATGGCGGCCGGTGCCACAGCCGAACTCCACAACTGTTTTGTCCGAGAAGTCGAGGTTTTGTTCTCGCAGGGCTTTAATGTCCAGGTCACGAGTTGGGTTCTCGCAAGAGTCATACTCAGACGACCACGTGTCGTAAGCAACGGCTACATTTTTGCGAACTGTTCTTTCATCCGACATTTTTACGGGGTGAAACAACGTATGTTTTCCAGTAGCAAAGAAAAAACAACTACCTATCGTTATATGATGCTTGAACAAGTTTTAAACAAAGTAAAACTGCCTAGATCGGCAGGACTGATCATGCGGTTTCTCCCATTTCTGTCTGTGGGCGCAAGTTTCCAGTTGATGCAATTGAGTGTGGTGTATGGTGCAATAAAGATGTAAAGAATTATTCTTGTTTCTTAAATAGGTGGTCAGCAAGTTCTAGTGCAGCAGGAAAGTGGGAAAAGCTTTACTGACTAGTGGTGTTCAAGAATATCAACATGCAGAAAAATTGTTTAATTTTAACTGAAAGACTTGCTGTAAACTTGATGTGGCCTTTTAACTCTTTGTCGAGTATTTCAGTTTTGCGAAACAAAATAACAATTTCAACTCTTGATTATACTAACTATATGTTTGCCACTTTAAGCTATTCGTGTCAATTTATTTTAAGCCATGTAAAGCATTTTTTAGTTTGTGAAAACAATTGGCAAAGTGTAGAACCGGAAGTGACACACGTCTGGTGCAATCGCTGCAGTTTTTGGTCACTTCCGGTTCTGTACTTATGGATTTAAAATAATAACTAAACATCGCACCTGATATCTTGATCTACTTCTCCACTTGTAACCCAAAAAACCTCAATAGTTGCACAACCTGACGAACAGAATGCTTTTTATCAGTACTTGATGTAAATACACACGTGACCATGAGAACAAATTTTTCAAACTTGGACAAAAAAATGTTTCAATCAAAAAAACCAATACTTAAACAAAAAACATCAAGTTTGACAATTTTTACTGCCAGATTCAATTACAGTTTTGTCTAAGGAAAACTAATTAAAATCGGGAAATAAAAAAGAAATAATTAATCTATTATTGTAAAGTGTACAAACAATTTTGCTCCGAGTGAGGTCTCGTAGGCAAAAACTATACATGTCTAACTTAGGGGTAAGGAGAACATCTTGGGGAAGGTGGAGAGGACATAGACTCAACCAAACTTAAGTTAATGCAGTGCAGTCATAGGCATCTGATACCCTGATCAAATGTTTGAAATATGTAATTGAATATGTGGATCCTTTTCTTAGATTTGTTCTTGTATATTTTAGTATTTAGCACTCTTCTTTGCAACCAAAACCAAAACAAATAGACCAGTTGTAAGCCTTAACCAGTGTCTAACTACTGTTTCTAACACCTTTGAAGAAAGGATGAACACTGTCTAAGGTTTGGACTTCGCTTTAATAAACAACCCAGTGAGTTTAAAATCAGAAATGTATGTGATTGTTTAAAAGTACCTTTTGAGTGATTGTATACCCCCAAATGGTAGCATGTTCAATTCAATTTTTCTGAAAGTTACTTTATTGAAGGACTATTGGTGTAAGAAATAAAAATGTTGTAACTAGCATCCCTAAAGACTATTCATAATTTTTCTTCACAGTAACAGCTTCATCACAAGGTCTCTCCCTCTCAATGAGAAGAAAATCAAGAGTCTGTTGGGAAGCTAAAATTCTACCTGCATCAGGGAGTTCATCGGCCAAGTCGTGGATTGTATCTGCCATGACTTCACTTTCACTATCAAGTTCCACATCACTGAAACATATTGAATATAAAAAGGTCTTTAAAATTTACATGTAAGTCATCCAACTGTCAAAACCATGAGAAAGTGTGAACACATACATTTTATAATTAAAATCTGGTAAAATTGTGTAATAAATGTATAAACTATTGTTTATCAGACATTTGTGAGCTGATACATGCAATGAACTCAAGAACTGACAAAGTTTGACTAACAAAACAATTATAATAATCTTGAAATAATATAAAAGTTTTATCAATTACTTTATTTCTATTTTGTGTTCAACTGTTAACAATTTGTCTATTACTGATAGTCTTATTCTGCATCTCTGGGGTATAACTTGTCTTCTTTATTTGCATTGAAAAATACATTCACTAACAAAAATGAATAGATTTTTTTTCACTTTTATAATCTATGACAAGTACAAATAAAACTTAACTTTAAACCTTAGGCTTATTATGCAGAATTTCCTAATTTATACAATTGGTTACAATTCAAAGTAGTTTGTGCAATTTATACTATCTGGATTTAAATATACTAGTCTAACTTATAGTTTGTTTCAAATAAAGTTGCTGTTTTCAGCTTGTTATTTTTTTTTAACATGACATTTATTAATTTACAGAAAAGTTGTAGAAATCACAGTTGTCTTCAATCCCATATGTTGCATCACCATATAAATAAAGATATTATCTTGAGAATGATAAAATTATAGTGTAAACATACTAGGCTCTGTTGCTATAAAAGATAACTCGGACAATAAAAAAGTTTTTGAAAAAAAAATATCCTTTGAAGAGCTAGGCAAGTAAATAAGTAAATAACTTTTTATTTACGTCTCAAAGTATTTAGCCATGGAACTAATTGGAAAGACGGCACAGGTCTTTGCGTAAAGGCTGATGTTATGGAGGGAGGGAAACCGGAGAAAAACCCTAGAAGTCAGATAGAGATCAGCCAAATCTCAGCCCACATGCGAATCCCAGGGTTAGAACCCGGGTCCGTAGAGGTGGGAGGCGCGAATGCTAACCACTCGACCAACCTAACTTCTAGGCAACCTTCAATTGTTCTGCGGCAGTTCACCTTTCACTGTATTAGAATGTTTAGATTTTCATACTGAGATCGCATCACCCTTTACACAACACATATTTTAGAAAAAATGTAAGGAAATTTTGTTTCAAATTGATGCTTTTTTGTGCCATAGTATTTCATCCAATCATGGGACTACAAAACAATAGCCATCAAAGGGTTCAAATTTTCTGTGTTCCCCACATTGAATTTTTGTTTCCAAATTTTCTGTGTTCCCCATATTGAATTTTTGTTTCATTTAATTTTGGAATAATTTTCACTATTAAGGAATAAACTTGTAAACTAGAGTTAACTAAATGTACTAACTGGTGAAATTATAGTGGATTTTTATGTTTTAGCCAATGAGGTAGAAATGTAAACAATATCTCAATCAGCACCTTTTTACTTTCTTTGCCTTTGGCCTGCCTAGTTATTACTCGTACCATTACTTAATTAGATGTACCTTTCAGCCTCCTGAAGAGAACTTCCATTTCTTAAGGCACCAAAGTTGTCTGCTAGTTGTGTAAGGTGGCAGTCCACACCATCTAGTGCCATGTGGTGCCATTTCGCATCATTGAGCACACCTAACTTCTTGTTTGTACACTTCCGAAGAAATAAGCGACATGATTAAGACATAATTAAATTAGAACTAGAATTCCTTTAACAAAATACTGAGTTGCTTTAGTTCTTCAAGCATTTTTATGAGGTGATAAATAGACTTAACATTAACATGTTACAAGAAATGAAATCACATAAAAAGTTAAACAAAATGTATTCCTAGATCTGACAATAATTTGGCAATACCTGCATAGTCTCTGATAGACCTTGACCTGCAACAAAGCTCAAAAAGAGTTTTGGAGACTTCTCGGCAAGTATCAACAATGGATCTGTAGGTAAACAAGACAGTTTTAAAAAAAACATTTTGACTTTTAATTTAATGGGGTTTATCAGTGTTCTGGTGCAGAGCAACTCATACTTAAAGGAATGCAATGGCTTGCTAAGGCTACAAGTTGTTGAAGAGATGGGGTTACAGACCAAGATTTGTTTTAATTTGGTGTAAACATTGATATTTTCTGGAACCACATACTGCACTTGAACCACAAATAAAAATAATTTTGATACTTTTGATATTTCCACTTTATTTTTTGGTTTGATCTAAAATATTTTTATTACACAGTCAAGATCTAATCTACTTGTATTTCATGAGTCTCAAATTCGATTTACATGCTACAATTTGTCAGCCCTGATGGCTGATGTTTATTTTAAACGGAATGTTCAAAATTATACTTTGTATTTAGGTTTAACTGGAACTTTAACTTCAAAGATAAACATGTTAATATGTTATCACAATATGGTTACTCTTATATACCGGAAACACAGTTTATATTTTTTTGCTTTTTGCGGTTTACCCCCCTCCCCTCCCCTCCACGACAACACCACCACTTCCACATCAATAGCGAGTACGTGTTCATAACCAACGGGTATTTCAGTTCTGTATTTTGTGAAGGATCATGTACTACAACAAGTTTAAGTTTTGGTATGAACATCCATAGATATGTTTGGCGATGAAACTTACCAAAGTCGTGCAAGTTCTGATGGTTTTCTTGGCAGTCGGCGGTTTTTGCGTTGTCAAGCTCACCATACTTGTGATTTTGAAGCAAGCTTTGACACAACGCTCCAACACAAGAACCAAGACTCTCGATTTCATCTAAGGGAGTAATGACCATCGAACTAGTTCAGCAGTGAACATCAAGGAATACAATTTGGCGTGACTACATGCATATCGCCTGAAATATATGTAAATACACCGTATACAATCATTATGTGTGTGGTAAAGAAACAAAACAAAGTGTGCTCAACCTTGGTGTATCCCTCTCGTGTTGTTGCCGTCGCCGATGATTAGGAAGTAGTAGCGATCCATTTCCTTTTCTCGACAGTGTGTCACATTTTGCAGCTTTCAAGACAAAAATCTGTGTTCAGACGGAGAATAAAAAAATCCCTGAACGATTTGGAAACTCGTTCCTTTAGGTTCCTTGTGCAAATTTCGCGGGGTTTTATGCGGTTTCCTTTTTGTGATAGCGCGGACTCAGCTCAGATGGTGGTTCTCACTACGACCGCTAAGCATGATAACGGAAGATAGGACAAAATCCGTCCTACCCTACCACAGTCTGGATTTTTTTGTCAAGTGTATTTTCCTAGTCCCAGTCTCTCATTTCCTTCTTTCTCGTACAATCACGGGGGAAGATGGCGGACAATCTTGTGTTCACGGCAGAAAAGACGAGTTTTGATCCCCTTGATCGAGCTTGTTTGGTCGTGGGTCATGCAAAACATGTTCAATCGGTGACGTTCGACAAATTTGCCGAGAAATTGAAGCCGCGTGTTGATGCGGAGGTATTTGCGTGTAGAACTTGAAGTTGTGAAACTGACAGACACAATGACAGTGCGAAGTATTTTCATTATATTTATAAGCTTTTATATCATTATAGCTAGAAGATCGGTTCTGATTTGATCTGGATTTTTATTGGACCAAGCACGAGTTGAACTAAGTCATCCATCTTGATTAACCCTTGTGATTATGAGGTGTTTTAGGCTAAGGTGCTTTCAATTTCATTTGGCTCAAATCAATTAATCAAATCGATCAATCAAGCTAATTACTCAACCTTTCATTTTGTGTTACAAAACAAAAAAAAATCGAAATTACCGTATTTTCTCAACTTAACACGTAACCCCGATTAGACGCCTACCTTGTTCAAACGCCAGGTTGACAAGGGTGAGTTTGCATTAAATGCCTGGGGTTTCCGGCGTTTATTCGAACTGATACAAGGAAGTGTTGACAAGTTAGTTTTTGACGTTCAAAGTTATGAAAAAGTTTTTATTGTTATAATTTGTGCCCTTGTTGCGTTCTGTTTCATTTGCAAACTTGAATACATTACATATTATGTAACATGCTATACTGTAGTTTACCTGATGTATCCATCATCTGTGGCCAACAACTAAAAAAATCAACCTTAAAAATGGAAGAAATTTTCACACTGTGAATTAATGCCTACAGTAGCTCCGGTTAGATGCCTATTCCATTTAGCTATGCTGGATCAATTAGACCAAGTTTTATATACGCAGGGGGTGTAGAAAAATAGTTGTTACAAATTAAATACAACCAAATATAATGATTTAGCCATATTCCATATAACATGAATACGTATAATTCGGAAAGTTTCTGAAAAACTTCCCTTGAAAATGCCTACTCGGTAAGCATAAAACAGATTTAAAAATCGGGGAGTTACTTCTAATTATTATAATTTTTGGAATTTCAGTCATAATATTACATGATTGTGTAATGAGCAGAACTCTCCTCTAGAGTTAGTGTTATTGAAAGCTGGCTATATTTTATCCTTTAAAGTGTTAAGTAGTACAATGAATGTTAAGCAATCAAACTTTGAGAATAATAACAACCAAGAATGAGGTCTCAAACTGAGGCCTTGTTATGATGACTGACTGAAGGCCACAAGGTCTGGAATGGTGTTTTTGTGATCTGGGATTTTACTAAAAACATTGAGGGACTCAGCGATTTGAGTGCTCCTGGGAAGTGGGAAGTGCTGAAATTGGACCTTGGATGCAGGATATCAATAAGAAAAGAAAGTGGGATGCAGGATTCTTACAAAAAAAGTGTGGGGAATGCAAGATGAAGCCCCCCCCCCCCCCTTCCAGTTCCTGTGACCATTGAGGTCAATGTGCCAGAGAGCTGAAACTTTATTTTTCCTGTAAAGATGCAACCTTTTGAGGTATGACATATTTTTCTAAAAATGACAATATTACCTTGCTGGCAGAAATTCTTTATACTACACAGATGTCTTGCAGTCCTTTGCCCAAAGGCCATTAACAATACTCTGAGGGCAATTTACAGGAAATCCAGAGCACATAAGAAACAACCAAAACCTGTGATTGAAATATCTTATCCATTGATGTGAGAACATATTTGATCTCACTTGCAAAATATAGTTTTAACATTGACTTATCCTTTTTTCTGCAAGACTTTCAACACAGTATGCAGTACCCTGAGCCCATCTGAAACCTGTCATGTATGGCTGGATCAAGTAGCTGTGTGTTCACTGCCATCAGGAGCAAGCCGCCACAACTCTCGATTTCAGCCACATGCACTCACAAGGATTGTCAACAGTTGTCTTCCAGCAGGAAATGCCTGCATTGTGGTAGGTGTGTCAGAAATATGTTAATTAAGGTTACAGAATATGAAAAAAAACTTTAATTTTCTGTTTTTTACTGTTTTCGATTTCTACATTCTAACATAAAAGTGCTATCTTTTGGTGAAAACCGCAACTCGATTTCTTTAAAACTAATGGAGATATGAAGCAAAACGTACTTTTACCCTTTTATCCTTCACAGGAAATGCATTTACTTTCGTGTCAAAGCTTTCACGGTTGGGTGTGTAGACGTGACCTCCACAACTGCACGCAACAATAGAAGCCAAACCATTTTCATCGTCTCCGATTACAACAAAGCACATGATTGGTTGAAGCTAATTAGATTTCATGTATTCGGGAAGTAGGTGGGTCAGGAATGTAAACACCGTCACATTTGCCGCCAAATCTTTAAACGCAGTTTTCACTAACAACAAAAATTGGTTACATCGTCACATTCAAAGTACTAAAGCTCGCTCTGGTTTTAATCAATCTTTCTGGAATTTTCACAGCTTATAAGTAACAGCCTGACAATCAAAAGTGCGTGTGGAAAAATTTTGTTTTTTTCTGTTTCCGGAGTTACAAGCGGTATTATAGATCTTTCACATATAAATATCTATTTTGAAATACACGACAAAATTTAATCAAAACAAGACAGAAAACCCGTATTGACCGCACACACTTTGATAGTTCAGTTATTCATGAATCCAAATAAACAAGCTTTATGGATGAATTGCAAAACGTGTCGGTGCATTAGCGCGCCGCGTGAAAATAACAGTTTAGCCTTTTGGAACCAAAAACACAAGTCGCTTAAATAAATCATTATTTTTTCACACAATTTCCAAAACTACATTTATTGGGCTACATTTGCACCAGAAATCAACGGGAAAGCGTTAATACGGAGCACGCAATTGAAATTTTCCAGAAGTATATGTCAAAGGTGTTCTGTAACCTTAACTAAAGTTTTTTTTTATGCCTGAGGGTTACTCCCCTCAAATGACTATTTGAATATGTGCTGCACTTTAATTTGTGGTTTTCAGTCTGAAATGGGGTACATGTATATATTTTGCCTGGTTAGTCTGAAAAAGGTTGACAGTGTATACATGTGGTTTTTGTTAAGAATCTACTAATGATTGCACAATTGTACATCATTAGTGTTAAATTCAAGCAATTTGTTTAAAGAAATAAAAAAAAGAAATGCAGCTATAAGAAGAAATCAAAATAATGGTTCATATCAATCTGCTAACTGTGTTAATGGTTTTGTGTGTGTGGTAAATTCGGTTATCAGAAACAATTTATTTGATTGAGAACTTGTACCGGTGTTTGAACTTGGAGAGTTTTGAGCAGATTTTCACCAGCAGGTTTAGGGGAGGAGTAAAGTGGGCAAGGCCCCCTTTTGGTGGAATATTGCGAAAGATTTATAAGAAAACCACGGAAATGAGCATTCAAGAGCAAATTAAAGGGGTTTTGACATTTCAGTGGCGGATTTAGGGAAGGGGCCCTTTGCCCGGGTTCCCCTTTTGACGGGATTTTTGTAAAAGATTTATAAGAAAACGACTGAAATGAGCAATCAGAAGACCTTTTAATGGATTTTGGGCCCCTTTCTAAAATTTTATGGCTTCTGGCCAACTGGGCCCCCTCTTTCATAAATTTCTGGATCCGCCCCTGCATTTATAGCTTTTGTGTTCCCTTTTTCATAAATTTCAGTTATCTTGTCAGTTACCTTGTCAGTTCTCCAAACAAAACAATTTTTAAAAAAAAAAATTGCTACCAGTGTTTTGTTTGATGGGCTGTAGTTTACCAATTCAAAACTACCTGACCATACAACTTTTGTCCTCACCAGGTTGTGTGTGAAAAAGCTGCTGTGTTTTCTCTTGGTTGTGCCATTGCCAGGGCCTTTCCACTCTTCTCACTCAAGTCAAAATTCAAGAATGCCAGATCACGAACTGTGACTGTAGAATTTCTTGTTGTAGGAGATGGAGGCCCTGTGGAAGTAGATGATGTGAACTGTCTAACAGCAGCAGCAGAGAGCATTCGATTGGCTGCAAAAATTGTGGATACACCTTGTAATGACATGCACACAGATATCTTCCTTCAGGTTAGTCAAGACATACATGTACTGTAAGTCAGAAAGAATATAGAGTTCTTGTCAAGATGAAAACTGTGTGTGGGATATTTGCACAGTTGGTAAGATCTCTGACTGCCAACCAGAAGGTCTCAGGTTCAATCCTCGGCCTGGTCGAGGGCTGAACTTTCAGTAACCTTCTTTTGTCATAACGTCTATGGGAAAGGACATTCAGCCTGTAATCTAGTCTCTCGACATTCTATCAGGGACTTTAAAGAACCCACATGCTCATTAATAAGAGTAGGCTAGTGCCAATGTTGTGGACTTTCACCTCCTCCATTATAAAGGGCCTGCTGTAATTGGGGAAACCTGTAGCAGCGTCCCTCTCCAACCAGGGAAAATCAAGATCTTTCTTAATTGAGCATGATACATATAAAGGTTTCAATTCAGTTCAATTCAATTCAATTTCAGTACCTGTGCAATAAATTTACTCAGCCAACTGTAATAACCAGAGGTTAGTCTTGACAGTTGGCTGACTATTTTATATTACAAATTGAAATGTCAAAGGAGAATGGTGCATAGAATCACAGGCAGCCCAAGCTTATATTGCGAAACTTGCAAATGGAGACATTTTAAGACTTTGTATTGGGATTTTACTCGCTTCTCAAAAATCCTTAAATACTGCTGTTATTGTGGAAATAAAGTTTACCTACCTTCAGTTCACCGTGTATTTGTGTGTTCTGTGCATTTTGGGCACAATTTGAGCTCATTTAGGGCGAGAACGCCGCGAAGTGTTCTTCCGTATAAAATATACAGAAGGCTGGAAACTTCACACGCCATTTGCACGAAAATCGCAAAGTAGTCCCAACAAAATCTTCTCCCGGCGCGACAATTCTTCCCCAAACGCCACAAAATCAACATAT
>JAOBRG010130326.1:0-19114 GCA_027574985.1 Umimayanthus nakama | reverse complement strand
TTACTACAATTTGTAAAGATTGTAAAAAGCCGTGCTTTGGCAATATGTAAATACGTTACGTCATGCCAATAAAGCCAGATGTTACTGTTACTACTACTACTACTGCTACTACTAATACTGCTGCCACTACTACTAGTACTGTTTCTAGTGTACTCTGTTACCTCTTCTACTGCTACTATTATGACTACCTTGCCACTAAAATGTCATAATTGGGCAATGAATTGCTGCCACAGCAGTTGAATGCGCCACCAGAGAGCCGATTAAATGTATACTATGCTCAAGTCAAGTAAAATGGCAAAGCAATTAATAAACTTCTTTCATTAGGTTGATCCCCGAATCTGCTCGCTTTTTACAACTGAAAGAAAAGTACAGCGAAACAGAGGAAATATTGAGGAAAATCGCAACTACAAACAAAAAGAGCTACCCCGATAAACCGTTGATCAAGTATAAAAAAGAGAACATGGGAAACTTCTTGGATTTGTTTCGAACCCGAAGAATGACTCACATAACTTGTGTGTCCTGTTTTAGCTGGTAAGTACCGCGGGGTTTATCGCGTTCTCGAACCAACGTTTTTCGTGGGACAAAACGTAACGCTTGTGCAGTTTTGTGTAGAAATGTCTAGTATTGTAGTCCTCAAATCACGGACTTGGCCCTTGTTTTATCTCAATCTTCTTTGCTTCTGCCCATATAAGCCAGCAAAATGGAAAGGGTGGTCTTTGCCAAAACGAAAATCTTAAAGTTAGAAACAAAGAGTTGTTCTGTAAGCATGCGGAGATTGTAGTTTCGTATTGATCATTAGAGGGTCGGACCAATGTGTAACCTTTGTTTAACTGTCGTCATAACGGTTCTCATTTTCTTGTTATTCCGGCCGTGCTTACTTTTGACCATTTTTTACCGTTAAGTTAAAATTATTCCTACTAGCCGGCTGACTGACTGACTAACTAACTAACTATCTTACTAACCAAACAACCAACTAATCAGCTAACTAACTAACTAAATGACTGACTTACTAACTAACTAACTAACGAACTAAGTAACTAACTGACTAACTAACTAACGAAAAACTATTGGGTCGGCTAAAGCCTCGTCAACCTGTAAATCCAGGCTTACCAGGAAAAACTGGCTGGCTACGCGCCTGGTGTTCAATGTGTTACTTACACCAAGGTTAATGTACTTTTGTTTTAGGTTTGTGAACGCCATGGTGTTCTATGGAGTGATTTTTAGCTCTCCCAATCTGGGCTCAAACATGTACTTATCGTTTTTTCTGGCCAATGTTGTAAACTTCCCAGGCCACGGCATCTGTATCTTCTGCCAGGGCAGGCAAGTACCTCTGATGAACTGCAAAGTGACAATAATTACTGAAACAGTTGCTAGAATTTGTATTTCCGTGTAGGTTATTGTAAATCGTCCTACTGTATATATGTCCCTAGAAACCTTAAATTTTTGCTGCTTGACCGAATTGCCAAAAGCTTTGGTACAGCTATTCTTTGGTCGTAACACATCTTCTGACGCTAATTAGGTGACGTCATAATTAATAACGTCATCATAATAAGTCACGAAATTTGTGTGTTGACTGCGAAATTTAACATTTTCGCTAAAAATGACTTAACACAAGCCAGATACGTACTGCGTAATTTAGCTTCTCGGTCACTAAGAGTCCTAACAAACGGTCTTTATTTATTATTTGATTTCATTGTTATTATTTGTTTATTGCTATTATTATTGTTATTATTATTAGTCAAGTGGTTACCTCTGTTTTGTCATTAAAATGTCTTGGTGTTAGAGTTGACGCTCAGTCAGAGCATTATTAGCTTTTGGGCCTGGGAACTTTCTTAAAATGTTCTTAAAACTGCCGTGTTCCAATAACATCAAGTTCCCCTGTTTACAAGAAAATATGCGTACATTTCAACATGTGTTACGGTTTATATCACCGTAGATTCGTATTCTGCTATCACTAGACGAAAAAATGGATTTACACATATAGTTAATGTAAAGTGCAGCATTCGATTCAGTTGCACTAATCGCATACTCGGACAAAACTCTTATTTTATGCTATTTTTACACTATTCGTTATTAGTATAGGGTGGAGGATTGCTCTTAACTTAACTTCAGCCCGGGGTTTGTTTTGTATTTATCGTCTCATAAGTTTGAGTGCTTGGAAGTTCTTATAAATTCAGTGGCACTTTTTTACAAAAGAAGTTTTTATGTTTCCTTTTTGTTTCTTTACAAAACTCGATCACGTTGGTTCCTTTGGCCGGTGGGCTGAAAACCCAAATTGCATAAATTCCTAATCCTGGGGAGCTGTCGATAACTAAGAAAAAGTGGCTGGTATTTGGCGCCAACAAGCTCTGTCTTTGTTCTCTGAATGTGTTTAACGACCAGGTTTGGCCGAAAGAAGACTGTGGTTTGGTCCATGTTAATTGCAAGCGTGTTTGCCGTAGCAACCGTACTGCTAACCATGTACGACCCCGGCTCAAACCAAGGTATTTAAAATTCGTAGTAGAGACAATGTGAGAACGAAGACTGTAGCTCACCTAGTATTCTTATTATGCATTTGACTGCTAGTTAGCCCTAAATTTCCTTGAAATCGCGGCGAAGGAAATTAGACGGCTTATTGGAGGCTAACTGCTAGTTTGCAAGATAACCAACTTATACCTTACAAGGTTACAAGTTCATAGGTCTTGAAAAAGGAATCATCTAAAAGAGAATTTATGGATCATCTGATGCATTAAGAAGACTCTCATTAGTTATTTAATTTAATTGTAAAAATAAGATTAAGTTAAACCAGTTCACCTTCAGTTCACGATTCCTTTTAATTTTAGGTTACCGAGCTGGTCAATTGATAATGGCTATACTTGCCAAGCTGGCCATCACGGTCTCTTTTGATGGTATCTACGTGTATTCTGCCGAGTTGTTCCCCACTGTTGTCAGGTTAGTAGATTTTACTCTATTTGCATCGTTCTAGGAATAATCTTAAAAGCTAAAATACCAAGCAACAATAACCTCCAACAAGTTTGATAGTAATAATGGCAAGTTTATCTATAGCGTTAACGGTAACAGTAAAGCTAGTGACATGGTTAATGGTAGGGGGTCACCCAATGGTAGAGGTGAAGGCAATGGTTTTGCCAATGTTAATAGTAATAAAAAAGAGTAATGATACAGTCATGGTAAGGGTATTGACAATGGTAATCGTAATGACAGCGATATTTGCAAAGGCCGAGTATTGATAACGGTAATGGTAAATGCGATGGCAATGACAATGATAGTGGCTATTAGATTGAAAAGAGTAACTGGTATTGATGACGGTAGAGTTATAACAATGATAATAGTAATGGTAACGGTAAAAATAAATGTAATGGTAACGACAATCTTAAACGTAATGATAATGGTAATGGTTGGGGTAATAGTCTTTATCATTACGACACAAGGGTAGTAGTGACTGTTACAATATTGATCCTGACAATGTCAATAGATAACGGCAATGCTGATGGAAATTTCCACAGTGCTGGTGAGTTAACTGCAGTAGGTTAGTCGTGGGCTCACATAATCCTCTTTAGCATTACCTATACCATCTTCAACACACTTTTCCCTTGCCAACTTGCGCTTTTACTATAACCTTTACATCTCCAACTGAATATCATTTTCATTATATCCTCACCACCGTTAACTATTACTAGTCCTATTACCGTTAATTGTTCCATCTTTACGTCTGCGATTATGGTTGTGTTGCGCTATTATCACCTTCTGTGTAACCTTCACTGACACGAACACCCTCTCATTTTTTATCTTTTAGTTTTGTTTTTCTTCATTTATTCACCATTTAAAGATTATAACCGAACCCATCACTGCCATCTTTGTTTTGATGTGGGAAAGGCTTACTTGATTTTAAATATTAGAACGCTTTGCTAAGCCTGTCAGTTACTTGTTTGACCAGTCACTCAGTGGGTCGCATATTTCTTCAGGAATATCGGCTTGGGATCGTCCTCTGCATTAGCACGTGTAGGATCGTTTTCAGCACCGTTTGTCACTTCCCTGGTAAGTACTTTGTACGGGACTTGTAAATGAACCGCTCGTGATAATCACAAGACGTAAGCGTGCTTGACTCTGCCGTACAACTGCCAGTCCAAGGTATTTGGCTTAGTAACCTGGCCATGCCGAGGGTTTTTAAAAGTGTTTCGTGTCTTACATTCCCCTAACCGTCCGCGAACAGGGACTTAAAATTCGTAATGATGCTTTAGTTGTGGTCTGATTCAATACTACTACAACGCGCTTTCAGACGTACGCATATTTAATATGTCTTTTAAGCACCTAGCATTTCGAAGCCACCCCTTGATAAACTGGGTGAAAAGCGATTCAATACAAGATAAGAACTTGCCTCTCCAGCGTTGGTCAATCATGGTCAGACTGGTCTAAACTGAGTTTAAACCGTTACAGACTTTCTGTTAAGCAGCAGTAAATGGACGCGCTCGTTTGGACTTCAGCTCAGTTCTGAACCTGAGATAACCCAGAAAACGGTTCACTGAAAGTTGTTTTATATAAATAGCACATGTAATTTTAGATCAAAGTATTTCACTTTCATGCGGTTGATGACTTACATCTGAGTACTAACCTAACGACTGATCAGAATGAGGCGAAACAGTTAAACCATTGTCAAATAGCGTGGGCCAAGGGACTGACTCATAAAACAAAGAAATTCTGTGAAAATTGAAAAACTGTTATCCTATTTCAGACCAAACGAAATACACTTCGCTATAAAAAGGCCAATCAAAGTTCGCTAGTTGCATTACAGCCCGTGTTTTGTTATTTCTTATTCTGAATTTTGCGAGGTGGCAATGTACCGTGCGACGGAGCTTTTTGCAGGTTCACAGATGTTTCGAGAAAACCGTGCCCTTCCCTGCCCCTCCGGCCTTCAAACAAAGTGTATCCCCCGGGTTGGAGGTCCTGGTCTTGCTTGTATTTAGTGTATAAATCCCCTCTACGTTCTTAGTTTTATGATACACAGGCCCCAATATCAAATAGTATCGGAAAAGTTAACAAGAGTGTAACTTGTGGACACTTTTTGTGACGAGGTCGGAATATCTGAAAAGAAAAACAGCATAAAGGTTTACTCATTTTATAAACTCAGTAATACTTAGTTTAAAGTTCGCATAAAAACGCACAAACATTTAAAACAGTCCTCTATCACGCGCGCTACTTTCCCGCCACTGGTTACGCACGCACAACGGATTGCCTAGTCGCTAAGTTTTTGCCAAGACGACGTCTCGAATCCAATTTTGCAGCTAAAGTGTTTCCGTCGAAAAAGATACGCAATCGAACTTTCAAATGGACAAGGAAAAGCGAGATAAGAAAACCTGGTGTGTCAAAATCCTTGTTTCTAGTGTTTTCTTGTCTTCTGTAAGTTGGTGAGTTTGGTTGGCGTTCAGCTCGGGCGTGTCACCCGATCTTGTAGAAACACTGCTCTCATTTGGTTGTCGGCGGTTACAGATTGGCCCCACTTTATGGAATAATGGTGATTGATTCTGACCAATAGCACCGCGCGTTCTCACTATGGCGAAACTTATTCTTGAACAATAAATATGCAGATTCAACACCCAGTCGCGGCCAACTCTGTAAAAATGAGTCTTCGGCAGCAACTGTTGATTCGAATCTCGACTGTTGTATAATTTTGACTCAGTTTATTTATTTCCCTAAAACAGAACCGAGTGCATGTTCTTCTCCCATACGCCATCATGGGCGGGGCCTCCCTGCTGGCCGGGTTGATGTGCTGGACCCTCCCGGAGACCAAAAGCGTCCCTACCGCCGAGGTCATGAGTCTAGACACCATGGCAACCAAGGAACCGGTTGACACTGAGAAACCGGGGATCGTTTAGTAGATGGATTGGTTGTTCTCGCCCACAGAAGCGATCAGAGGGTGTCATATGGCTCGCTATCTATACAGCTTATCCACTTACTACATTTATGTGCGAGTCAAATCGAGCTGCGAGCAAGCCCCGGACATATGTCATGGTCAAATGCCCGGCTCAGCGAGCAATTTTTGTTGTTAAATGCCCCGCCTCCGTTCCTAATATGATGAATAAATGTCCGGACCCCCAACCTATACAAAAACATTAGTTGCCATATTTGATAAACTTGACTGTTTCAACTCAATAGAACTGCACACACTCCGACCGAACTGAAAGATAAAGCAAAAAATTGCTTTTATAGGTCTTTTATCTTCTTACTCCAAATCGACGGTGTTTGAAACCTTTGATAAGGGTCATCACCTCATCGTGTATCAACTGATGCCAAAGTGCCAGGGGTTTGACCGGATGGGGTGGGTGGGTGGGTGGGGGGGAGGGGGGTAGATGCTCGCCGCTTGATTTGACTCGCACTTTAACCACCATATATATTCATAAAATTGAGCAATACCCAAATCTAAAACACAAGAAGTCTAAGCTTGTTGACTGCAAACTTGGTTTTTACCAAATGTATGAATTTCTACCAAAGTCGTTATTGTGAATACGGTTTAATGAGTTTCAGGTCCAGTTTTTGGATAACGGCTCCAATTCTTCTGCGCCCCTTCTTCCGTCCCACCCTTCCCGCCCCACAATTTCTCCCCCCTCAGCACTTTGCCTGGTCGTTCCTAGTTTGCTAATATAGCAACGCATAGCCAGTGTGGTAATTAACAAAGTCTACCTCATTAAATAAACGCGTTTTATCCTTTCTTAGCCCCAATCACATGTGATGTTAAATTCTTGTAAGTTGTCACTAATTTCTTTTTAAACAAGATATACCTCTTATTAGCCGAGTGCGAGGTCCGTACGGCTAGTTATGGACCGAGTTTTTTCCTTCCTTTTATGGCCCAAGCGCGAAGCGCGAGGGCCATGAAAACTGGAAGGAAAAAACGAAGATCCATAACTTGCTGTAAGGACTGAGCAAACGAGGCTAATAAGATGTTTATTATATGGCTTTGTTGATTATTCTGGTTTTCAAAAGAGCTAGCGGTCCGTACAGCTACTTACGGACCTAGAATTGACCAATCACAGCACGCAAAATCATTCAGCCATATAATAAAGGAGAATATGTCCTTTATCTGAAAGACCTCACTGCGTCCGTACAATAAGGCTTAGCTCTACGAACACGCTTTCTTTGTTTTTTCTTTCTTTCATTGTCAAGTTTTGCGTTCTTTAACAATAAGGTTTGGATTACTTATATTGTCTTTTATCCAATGGGATCTGCCGTTCGTAAAGTAAAGTAAAATGGGCTTCTATTCTTTTCAAGACCCTTGGATTGGTTTCTTTTCGATGTGCTTTCCTCCGAAAGGTAGGCTTTTCAAGACTACCGTTACAAACTAGAGAGGTTGGCTTCTTTTCGAGACGAAATGCTGCAGATATTGAAACCGACGACCATAAAACAATGAGCAAAAAACACAGCAGTTTTTCAACCATGAAACATGCTTTTAACGGGGTTCGTGTTTTCTTGAGTACTACTTTACGTTTAAAATTGACAAATAGTACTCAAGGAAACACGACCCCCGTTATTTGCTGTCTTGAAAAGAAATGTATGGACTTCTTTTCGAGACTTCTTCTACAAACTTAAGAAGGGGTTTCTTTCGAGATAAAGCTGATTGAGCTTCTTTTTGATGTTTTTAGGTACACAAGTTAACTACATTCATGTTAGTATTTGTTGGTGATAACTGTTTCTTTAAAAGAACTTTCCAAAAAACTATTTTGCTAATCCAAGTTTTTGCTAGATCCATTCATACGTGGGGCTAAACGCAATGTTTTTTTGAATTAAATAGCCACGATTTGACCAAAGATAGATTTTTAAACCCCACAAGGATATGGATTTAGCAAAAATTTGGTTTGGCAAAATGGTCTATTTTGAAGATCTTTTGAACAATATTGCTCAGTAAGCGGTTTCATCACCAGATCGGACTGCTAATCACCAGATCGGACTGCTAATCACCAGAACTAGAAGAAGCTGAAAACACAGACTGCTCATTTATTTGTTTTCTTGATTTATCTGTTTTCCCCCGATTTTAGGGAAAAAATAAAAATTCTGACAATCTACCCACCCGTGGCAATGGAAAAATGAAGAAACAACTGAAAAATGGAAAATCAGAGAAGTCAGCAAAATAAGTTTGCACATGCACTAATGAAAACGAGAACTGTTCTGTAGCTGGTTTTTCATTGAACTAAATAATCAAGATAAAGATGATAAAGATAAAGATGCTGGCCCCGCCGCAATGGTTGATCAAATGAATACTTCTCCTTGGTTATTTGCAGAGCTTAGAATTAGTTTCTCGACCGAACCTTGCTTTATCATGGGTCGTCTCTCGAAATTAGAATTATCGTTCTCACTGCTTGACGTCGAAGTTCTTTCCCTCTCCAATAAATTCGATGTGTCCACTTCTTCAGCTGACGCATCAAAACCCAACGACTCACCCGGTGTTTCTTGGTCGGTGAATGGTGTGAGAGGGGTGTTATGTTTAGGATAACCCGTGTTTGTTTGAGATACATCGAAGCGAGAACTCCCCCCTGGATCGATATCAATAATGTGGGACTCAGGAGGGTTTCGGCGAGTAAAGTTTGATGGAGCATCTGTCTGGTCCAGCTGAGCTGAGTGAGTGGGTGATGGCGTAACATTAAATCTTGAGGATGGATTGAGATCTCCCGGCATAGCACTGTCACTGGGGTAACGTGAAGGCAAAGAGTCTGTTCTACGCTTGGGTGACTTTGAAATTGGCAGTGGACTAGTGGAGGGCGTTGGACATCGAGCAACAACGAACCGTGATGGTGGAGACGAACCTGTACTTCCCCCTGAAGCTACACTAACAAGAGGAAAATCAGGGGGGTGCGGCGATAAATTTGGTTTTGATGGAGGACTATGCCCAGGTGGCTGAGAACACTCGGATGTAGTACCTCCTGGGCTTAAACTTACAATGGGCGAATCCGGAGGGTGCAATGACTTGGGTTCTGGACAAGGACTCGGATGAGGGGTTGGAATTCGTGCAACACTAAATCTTGAGGAAGTCGAAGCAGGTGGACTTCCCCCTGGATTTGCATTGGATATGGGCGAATAAGGAGGTGGTCCATGTGAATCGAAATGTGAAGGTGAGCTGTTCTGTAACATAGCAACGGCACTAGAAGTTTCCTGATAGTTCAAAGTCGGCTTGTTTTCTTCGGGAGATGACGACACAAGCGGTGACGGTAAATTGTTGGTGGGCACTGGTGTGGCCAGCGGACTAACGTCTGGACTTGATCCTCGTCGAAAGGTATATTTGGAAGGTGTTGACGAGGCAAACGTATCTAGTGCGGGATGTATAGTGGTCGGGGGTGAACTGTAAGGATATATATCAATCAACAGCGAACCACGTGATGGTGAGGAGCCTGGAGACGACGAATGAGTGGAGGAGGAGTCATTTGGTGATTCTGTGATCCCTGGAACTTGGCCGTGTTCAATGGCATCTCTGTTGTCCTTCATTGATAAACAACATACGGGCATTAGCTTTTACAACCAAAAACGTTAATAGAGCAAACAGGTTATGGAATCTTGTTCTGGCTTTCGTTCGTTAGCCTTGACTATGTACAAAATACAGGGGTATAAATGCAAACGAACAACTAACTAGACTGCGAGCAGTCCCTATTTTTTCTCTTTAGTTCGTCGAGCCGCGAAAAGACAGCGCGAACGCTGTCGCGCGGAAACAGCGCGACAGCTTTCGCGATATCTTTTCGCGGCTTGAAGAACTCAAGAGAAAAAATAGGGACTGCTCGCAGTCTAATAACTAACCGGCAGAAACAAAACAAAACAATGTGCTCAGTCACGATTTGTTTCACATAAAAAGCAGCTTTGTACATTCGATGTCTGTACAAAGGTAAAGGTAAAGGTAAAGGTACACTGTATCTTATTGAACGAGAGTAACACGTGACAGTAATCAAGTAACTAATAAGCTTGTGGCTCTCGGTGCTCCGTTTTACGGGTAATTAAGGCTAAAGCTGCATAGATCGGAAGAAAGTCGAAGCAGACGTTTGAGTCACCGAGGATCGAACCGGGAACCTCCAGCTCCGAATGCCGCGCACTAACCAACTGAGCTATGCCTGCTCCTTTACGAATAGAAATAAAGATCAAACACCAGTCAACGGTACCAGCGGGCAATCCACCATTTGCTGAATATATCAAAGTCACACGAGTATGGCAAATGTTGTTTTCAACCACAAACTTACTGTTACGCATTGGACCAACATTGTGAAGGGGAGGGGGAGGGGGCTGAGTAGATTTCTGTTAAGAGAAAATTAAATTTACAGCAGAAATTATGCGTTATTTGTCAGATCTCAAGGGGTTTTGTCCCGGATTGTAGGTTAAGGTGCAACGCTTTGACTGGGTTGTTTTGCTCGTCCCCCGATACTCAAACTAACTCAAATTCTTTTCTAAAACTTTAATTTGATATATTTTAAAAGACTGCCTTCCTTCTTACCAATCACGAAGCCACAAGACAATCTATAGCAAACTTTCTCGATTTAACGACACATCCAACTATTGTTGGCTGAACAATCCGGTATTCTGTTATGGCTGGTTACCACAGGCAGAGCCAGAATATAACTAGGAGCGACGTTTTGTGTGTCTGCGTCTGTAAGTGTGCTGTTACAAAGGGCTTACACTCGAAACACCAGCTTTGTAACATTTAAAAGAAATCTTATAGTGAATATACCATACCAATACTTGTTGACCAATAAAATCCATACTCAGCTTACTCGTCAACGTTCAAAAAACAGTTAGTCCCTAAACAACATGTAGTGTTCCAGTGCGTGTTCATTTGTCTACTAATCTAGGCTGTCCCACATACCTTTGATGTGTCTGAGGCATCAGTCCTTCTATCCACCATGGGACTTACTCGATTTGTAAGTGACATTTTCCTCTTCAGTTTACCGTCAACTGCCTGTTTTACCTTTGGTTCCTTGTTCGGCATTTCAGACGAGCTTTGCAGCCTCGACGTTAGCCGGGAGTCCTCTGATGGACCGTTACCACTGCTTTGCGTGACACCAGGACAGTCATGCGAATCTTGTGATTTAACCAAAATGTCAGTTTCTCGTTTTGAAGAAATATCAACGTCTACTTCCACTTGAGAGTCACCGAAAACCGAGCCTGGTTCAACCGACGGAGACGTAGAAGGGGGTCCCGCGAATAGCCCCGATAAACTGGGTGGTGTCTTGCCGCTAGTAATGGGAGTCGCCGGTACGCTTGGTCGTCCACGGTGAACAAAGTCAGTACCGGAGGCATTCCCCAGCCCCTGTAGAACCTTTCGCAGCCCCTCTGGCAAATCTTCCAAGTTAACTGCTGATAAATCTTTGTCAGTACCATCTTCTGGTCCTCCAAAGGTCCACCCAATGGGAGCCCTCATAGTTGAGGAGCCTTTAGGGCTCATAGCAATCTCTTCATCAAGCTCCTCAACTGGTGAAGGCGGATCCTGGGAGAAGGACACAGATTTCTTTGCACCGTTCCTTCTCTCAACTGCCTGCTTCCTCAACCACTCCTGAGGTACAGAGTACCGACTTTGGGGTGCAGTAGTAGCCCCCTGGGAGGGGAGGGTGCCATCCAGCTCAGCAGCAGGTCGGTCTTTCATGTGGAACCCAGGAAGAATAGTAGTGCTCCCCGTCAGGCCCTTTTCTGTCATGTCCTGCAGTCTGCGGTGCGCCATCTCGGGATACAAGTGTTCCAGCTCTTTCTTGCACACTTCAGGATCAGTGTCATCCCTCTGAACGGGCGTCTGTAACAACAACATGAACCGTCAACATTTTTCAAACTATCGTCACACAACAACATACTCATGCCTAAAAGTTTACACGGGGTTGCCACTCTTAACTAGATGTGAAACTTAAAGACTTTTTCAGTACTTACCAGGACCTTTTCGAGCAGATGCAAGGGCATTCTATACTAAAATAGTTTTGTTATTTTGTAAATTAATACAGCATTGAGCTTTATAGGTTTTGCTTATGGGGAAAAACAAGCGTCCATTTTTGTTTTAAGACATCGTTACCCGGTTATGACAAACAGCTCAGTTCCATTATTTTTTGTAGTTAAAAGTAAACAATTTCGCCCATTCCAGGATTTTCAAGGAGCGCAACCCAAATTCAAGGATTTTCCGGAAACTCGAATTTTCTTTTGTCAATTCCGGAACTTTGCAGGATTTTCAAGGACACTGGTATGCTAGTTTGGAATTCGTAAGGGACATCTAACTGCAACGCAATAGTCTATGTTGTGGTCATTTTGAATGAGCGTCTACTGATCTAGGGATACTCACTGAGAAGAAAATGACGATAAAAAATACTGAATTAAGTGTGTAAAAGATTTAATTGAACTTTCGGCCCCTCTCCCCTGTCATAAGTTGACCCCTCGGGTATCTACAACACATTAAGTCAAGTCCCGAGCAGACACGTAATTTTACTTGAGGGATAAACCTAGCAATACGCAAGGGTAAACAGAGAAGTGAGCCGAACATATACAACAAACAGTTGACAATCTACATCTACATCTACATATATTTCGTCGGTAAAAACTCTAAGGTTATCACACCAACTTTTACATAAAAACACATTCAGAAATGAAATAAACAAAATAAAATGATAAGAATAGATAAATTACTGAGTCAAAAAGTAGATTTGCAAAGCTTCAATCGCAAAAGCCCTTGTCTGGTTGTACATACCGGTGTGTGTCGATGTGGCAACTTGAGAATACTGGGTATCCGTGGTCTGGACTCTCTCCTTATCGATGAGCCTCGTTTTCGTTCTGGCGCCTTCCCAGGCTCGTGCCTACTGACTGTCTCAGATATTTCTGTTGTTGAGACATCCGGGACACTTGTCGTGACTGTGAAACGCCCCACGGTAGTGGTACGGTTTGTGAGCAGTGTTTGATGTGTCCAGTCCTCCAGCTGTACACGGCAAAATACAGTTAAACAAGGGTTTATATGCCTCTTTCATCTCCAACAGCACCAAAAGATACTTTACTCAACACTCACTTCATTGTACATTCCTGCAAACAGTTTTTCTTCTTAGAGAGAGTTTGAAAGATTCTAAGACCCAATTAGGGGCTTGATCACCTCCTTTCAAGCAACTGCTTTTTAAAATACTCCGGCTCACGCCTTTCCCTAAGTGCTTGTGAATTATTACCAATGGATGATGGGGAATGAGCGAGAACATTTTCTCTTACCTGACCAAGATTGATGTCATCCTCACTTATCCCATCGAAGGGATCATCAAGCTTGTCCTGAACCCCTTGCAGCGTCCCAAACACAAACGAGACAATAATAGCGACATAATAGGCCGCCCAGTTATTTCCTGTGTGCCGTCCCAAGAACACGTAGTAAGGGGACAGTAGAAGCGGCATCAGGGATATGAACACCTTAGTGAAGGAGCGGATTGTCCTGGGTGACCGGTACTCCCGCACCACACGCAGCCGCTCGAAGGACCAACACATCAGACTACAAGCGAGAAGGAAGCTTTTAGTCACTGAATTCACTTGACAACTCTGTGCCAATTATTTAAAAAAAATGAACATGCAGAAGTAAACAACGGCAATTATAGCAACAGCACTATCTTTTCTGACCCTCTAATTTATAATCGAATATAATGCAAACTTTAGAAAAGGCATATAAAGTTTAGCTTTCGTAGATATACCATAAACAGATGGTCTAAAAACCTTCCACAATGCCAATGTGAGTGCAGCCAAATTATTAATTTTTCAGAATTTCTATTTTTTAAAGCACGGCATTTGTTTGATCTTAGATCTTAGTTACCGAACTACACTATGTAGCAGACACGCTAATGCAACTTTTTGTTTGAGAACACAGCTTTGATCATACAGTAGACAATAAATTAACAAAAAAATAGATTTTCTTTCTGAAAAATATTACTCAGACCCTGTTATTCCACAAGCTCCTGTCACTATCAATCATGTATCCCAGGAGTTTCAATATTGAGCCCTATATTCCATATTCACTATCAATTATGTATCCCAGGGGTTTCAAGCATACAATACCCACGCACAATAATAAGCGTAAAAGGGATTATGGGAGCCCTGTACTTCAAAGTTTTAAAGAGCGGTGTGTTTTATTTTTGGAGACAGGGAAACTAGGGATGCACATAAGGGATGCATCACGATTACTTTTGGTTTGGTGATGTTGTAAAAGCTCTGCATTGTTTATCTCGTTTGCGATCTCTGAGAGCTCGGGCTGTACAGTAGTTAAATGTGCTTTAAACAGGACAGTCTCGCTGAAGAAACCTTAAAACTTACTTGTGATAGTGAACGAGTCTTGTTATGAGTGGAGAATTTTTTGGCAAATTGGAAATCCTCATTTTGTCATTCAATTGACCAATGTCACTAAAATCTTCATAAATTACCTGCGTATGGAAAATACACGTACACAATGATACACAATTATTCAATTTATCATGTCACACAAGGTAATATACAAGTCATGGATTTGGCTTGTTTTTGTACTCAAAAAGACTCCACTAGGGATGGGACAGTTGTTTTCCATCACAGGGAGAAAGGGGAGAGGAAGAAGTCTTCGTTTTTTAGGCAGGGAGGGTGCACTTATTTCTCAATTTTAATGTTCAGAACTCATCACAGCAAATCCATTGTTATAATAACAATTATTGTATTGTCTTTGTTTAGTTGCCCAAACAACACAAGTCCTGCTTTGGTGCATTGTATCCAAATCAAACTGATTTTATACTTAAATCTAAAAACGCCCAGGTTATTCTGACACTGCTTTACAATATGAAACCTGTACTGTAATATTACATGATTGTGTAGATAACAAACCACAACAGAATACACACCCGCGGTGTGTATAAATTCTATACAAGTTCTTTTTGCAGTTCTAAAACCCTTTCTGGCTCAAATTTTCTGAAATGGTCACTGTTCATTAGTATCATTTACAAACAAATGGAATGTATAGCACTTTCATTCTTGTAAAAAGCTGTATTTTTCTTAACACCACACTCCCATTACATGCCACTGTAATACTCACTTTTAAAATAAAATTTCTTCTTGATTCCCTTTCTGTTAAAAGATACTCTTTAATATTTACAATGAGTCCTTTGAGTTTATTAGTTACAGCCTTCAGGAAATCTTGCGAAAGGCCTATAGAGAAAAAAAATTATACAATAAAGCCATCCTAGAAGAACATAAAAAAGACATCAATTTTAAACTTCTTTAAAAATCTGATCTGTAGTTTATAAACAACATCGAAGTGTGGTATGGCATTTCATTGAGGGAGGTAAATTTCATCAGTTCTTTTTTTTAAAAAAAACCAGTTCAATCTCACCAATCCTAAATGTATGGCAATCGAGTGTCATTGTCATCTTTTAGTTGAGCTTTAATCTGAAGTTTTCATGTCAGCTGTTGCAATTTAACACTAAAAGGCATTAGTGGGGTTGGGAAGTCAAATTAACCCCACATCATTCTGCTTTTTTGCTTTAAATTCCTTCTCCTAGACCGATAATAGAAATATTTGGTACAACTGTTCTTTATTTGTTAACACGTCTTAAATGCTAATTGGAAGATTTCATAAGTGTTGATCAATGTCATCATAACAAGACACACAATTGGTGTGTTGACTATGAAATTTGATCGACCCCAACCCCCCAAGCCTAAAGTTTTGCTACTTCTCTTGGCTTATGTCTTCTACATGTAGGGTTGAACAGTCTTAGCCCTGCTCGGCTTGGGCTTCTTTGGGTGTCTGGGCCTTGGGGGATGTGGAAATGCCAGCAGCCCATAACTCTAAAACTATTCGTGGTATTGAAATGAAACTTTGTAGGGTAGTAGAGAATTATAAACTTATTAATTTAATGTAATTTAATGGGAAAATGATGTCATCATTACATCATACATGTAATAACATCATAACCATCAAATACTTGGATCTTAACAAAAGCGTGCCCATCAAAATAAAAAAGTTTAGAGATTTTTTTTATTTTAAAAACAACAAATAAATGATACAAATTGAAAAGAAAACTTTTTTTAATACAAACAATAGTATTTTAAAGAAACGGAGTTGTACATAGCATGTTTCTCCAGTCAAAGTTTAATGTTCAAACCTCATGCTAGCTCTTGAACTACTGTATAACGTTGAGTATTTTACTCAAATCCCTTGCTTTCAATCTTGCATATTAGTGTTATTAAATCTGTTTAAGTTCTGTTTTCAACTTTTCAAACTGTACATTGATTTCATTTCAAAAAAGGTGATGCACAATATTTATGACACAGATCACCTGCAAAATTAATCAATTAAGACAAAATATCAAGTTCTTAACCTCTCGAAAATAATATGCAATACTGTAGTTTTGAAGAAATATACAATAAAAAGAAAAAAATTAGAAAAGTCAACATTTGGCTACCGGTAAACATGGTGTTCAAAATCGGGTTGCCATGGCAACAAGTTATATCCTAGACAAAAAAACTGTTACAAAATAGCAAGGAAGTTCTTGAAGGTTTGAGTCGGCACAGGCATTAATTTTTCTGCCTTCCCTGGGCCAGACAGTGGTGAGGCTTAGTTATAGGTTGTGACATCACTTGTTGTTGGAACATGTAGCCATTGGAAGGCCTCTACAGCTCAACTGAAAACTCAGACAAAAAAATGATGCTATTGATAGCTGATTTCCATGTTCAATTCATTATACCTGAATCAGAAAGCCAGTCTCTATGGCTGAAGAATAATATCATGAGTGCTCCTTTAAACAATGCAAGATCTTCCAACACCTTCTCCCGGCGCTGAAAATCAGCTGAAAGAGAAAAACTTACACTGTCAGTATAATTTATAACCCTGTAACCCTGAAAAATGTCATCTGACATATACAGTAGTGTAGAAACAAAAAATGTCTGATGTCACCAATCTTGATATCACAAGCATGGCAATGTTTTCGTGTGTTTCGGGATCACTAAACCCTTGCATCGATGGCTGATTAGACAAGTATCGTTACAGCTACAGTGTACCTGACATAAAATGACTGTTGTGTAAAAATGTTCACATAAAATCATTTTAATTATTTCTGATGAAGTAGCCAATAGTTTTTGGGCAGAATAGTTACCTAAGATCAGTCTATTTTATAACGAACATAAGTTAAGGTAAAGTTAATAGAAGCCATTTACAGCATGGAAAGAAAAGGACAGCTCAACAGAGAAGGCAGTACATGTAAGCTAGTTGTGCATGCCCCAAAATTCAGTGCTCAGTCCTTACAAGTAGTTGAAATGAATCAGCCCAATACAAATTTTAAAGCGGGCAAATTTCACACTGTCTCAGACTACTAAAACTACCTTTAAAAGCAACTTTATGATGTCACAATGCCATCACAGCATATTTTAAAAAGATGTAGAACTTAACTAATTAATAGTTGAGCGAAGTTTTAATGATAAAAAAACGTTACGGTTGGGGATGGAATCAGCACCCCCTCCCTGTTAGATAGGGTTGTGGTTAATTAGTTTGATTTAAATAATTGCAATCAAAATGATTTTCAATGTGTTATAGCCTGACATCAAAATTTTGGAGGTTGACCTTGGATACACTTCATTTGCTGGGAAACCACTTAGCTGCATACAATAAACAGTTTAGTTGTTAGGTATCTTAGTGTACTGGGGACCCCTAATCAGACAGCTCTGATTTCGCCAGTTGAACAATGACTTAATCAACAAAATTAACTATCATTGTCCGACAGTCTGAAAGCAATTATCAAGTATTACAACAAATTATTTATATATTTGGTTATTATAATTTTACATGTAATTATATATTAATCTAACACACACTGTACTACATGCACTTAGCTGAAACACATTCTTCATTAGACTATATAACTGTTTATCAATTGGCCAGACCTAAAATTGGTTTTAATTCACTTCATCTGCATATTTTATACATGCATATTATGTACTTTCATGATTTAATATTGTATAAATATCAACTCCTTTCATTGTATCTTCAACGTTTATCTAGATAATGGTATCAAGCTAACTGATCAATTTTACAGCTTTGTTATACTTATGTCATATTTATTTTTGTTCATCATATTGAAAAAATAATTTTCACTACAGCAACAAATTTAATTTTAAAGCAAAATCGGTACTGGTCAAAAAATATCCATGGGTACTTGCAAGAATTAGCTTAATGTTAAATCATCTCACCATTAATGGAGAATGCCAGAGGAAATACGATAGGAGAGACCAGCATAGTCATCTGAACATCAAAGTAAAGACCTGGAGTATAAAGAAGTAAGAGAATTGCGACTGCATTACTACATGTACAATAACTTTGGAGTTATGACCAAGTTCCATTTGTCTGCAGGGAGTGAAGAAAACAGACTTGTTGCTGTTCTGATGTGTCACTTAAAGATGTTCTCTTCACCTCTACTTCAAACATAAATTTATGAACTTTCAAAGGCTTGTAAGGAATGAAAGATGACTCGTGCTATTCTTAAAAGCAAGTTTGGTAGCTGGAAATTTTGAGGGAAAGGCAGTTTCTTTAAAACCAAACATTTTAAAGAAACTAATGATGGATGATAGTCAAGGGGGTTTATACATATATGAAACTTAAATTTGAAGTCTGAGAATTGTGGATAGTGGGTGGCTGAGGTGGAGGGGGGAGTTAAAACTGTTCAAGCTTGCAAGAAAAATTTGTGGGGGAGGTATGGGGCAAGATTAGCTGGCTAAAGTTATATATTTATTAGCAAATGTATGACCTGCATATAATGAACATGTATTGAGGATCAAACAAAATTGTATGAAACTGTATCTTGGAATAGTGAATGTTGAACTGATGAACTTGTGACAGATGGAACTTGGCCACTCCCCAGCAGTGTGTGGCTTAAGCTAGCTTACCATTGATGGAAAATGACAAAGGGAAAATAACTGGTGAAATTAGAATTGCCATCTGAACATCAAACTGCAAATCTGAAAAAAAATCAACAAACAAGATGCAAACCACACAACTTTAATAAGTACCTACCGGCAGTAAGCTTAAGTTCTTCTGAGTACCTGAGAAGAACAACCTGCCCAACCATCTTCAAAGCAGAAAGTTTCTGGGCTCAATTGGCACATGAGATAGACACTGCAGTCCTTACCTGGAGATGTTTGCTGAACC
>JAOBRG010130215.1:0-19115 GCA_027574985.1 Umimayanthus nakama | reverse complement strand
AACTTGGAAATGGATGCAATGGTGGAGTGGTCTTGAATTGTCAGATATAAGTCGATTTCAAATTCAGATTCCAAACTTCACGGTTGGTATTCTAAGTGTTAAGAATTTACCGTTGTGAAAAAAGATGCATTGCATGCAGTTATCATGAAATAGACGCTTTTTGCCAGAACTATAAGAAAAAATTTGCATTAGTTTTTGACACTATATATTGTTGTAGTGAGTTAAATGCGAAGCAAATTGCAGGTTTAAAATGAAATTCCAGAAATGTAAAAAACTCAAATTACTCCGGCAAATAATTTATGTTCAGTTCAATTGACGATTCGTCTTCATTGTTCGCAATCAACAAGGTTGCAATTAACAAACTGCGATTGTACCAGAGACAATTACTATTCTCCTTTTCTTAATTCAGAACAATAACGGATTTTACATTCAAAGTCATTATATTCATTTTAGCAAGAGCCAACAACGATGGTGATTTTGAGTTATTAACGGCAGTATAGTTTCTCATCTTCGAGCTTCTTTCGTCTTTATTGTCTAAAAACACCTTTGCGTCTAAGATTTCAGACAAAATGGCGGAATCATACTTAGAAAATGTGACATTTAGTGTTTTGTCCTAAATTTTAATACCCATTTTATTGGAAACAGCAAGACTTGGATCTTCATGGGAGCTTTTTAGCGATAAGTAGTTTTTTTTATCCAACAAGACTTGCTCTAACTCACCATCAATAGCTCTGACCTCTAATGACAACAGGTTGGGGATATGAAGTATTCATTGAAAGAGAACATCTTGCCTGCAGATACTCGTGACATTATAAATTGCTTTCAATCCGACTGCACGTCTAAAAACTCAGTAGAGTCATATTGTTGCCGTTTATTTTGTTTCAGTCTATTGAATAAAGGCGTTTACTTCAAAAGTAACGTTGGTCAAAATTTTGCTTAAGACTGAGTCAAATCTACACTACAGACAACGTTAATTATTTGTGCAAACAATTCTGTAACATTCTACTGAAAACTTTAACAAGACTATAAATCTAAATTTCGGAATGACGTCTGAAGAAAAACTAGAATTTGTAACACGGGACTGAATCGCAAAAGAAACCGGCGTATTGCGCGGCCGGCGAGCTCTAAAGAGTTGCAATAGCGGGCAGATACAGTTCAAAAAACCGATGATCTCCATGACGAAGCCGGACTATATATCACTGATCATTTCTATAGTTCCTGCGAAATGAAACTTTCGCTATTATTAGGAAAAGGTGAAACAGACTCTTTTACCCAACTGTACTGAAAACTTTGGTAACCGACATTATCAAGCCTGTTAAGTTCATGCAATTCCAAACTGAACTTTACAAATATTGTCAAATAATATTGTCTAATAAAAATTTGATCTGCTCAGACAATTTGGCCGCTGCTGCTGCCTTCGTCAGTAAAAAGGATTTGGCATCCTCTAGATCAATTGCAACAAGAGCGACCAAAACCTCCACATACAAAAAGTTGTAATTAATCTACGACAGCTCACAGCTTCAACAACTTTTACATGCTTGATTCATAGTACACTTTCACTCATCTTTTGGAGTTTTATCTAATACGGAAGGTTCCTGATTAATTATAAAGTTGCTTACACTATACATTTAAGTGTCGCAAGAGTTAGTAAGGTGCGTTATCGTATGCGGTACTGAACGAGGACAGGATGTGGGAAAATTTTTTCCAGCATTGCACGCTCGCCAGCATTTTTTGGAGAACAAACTGAAATAGTTGTTTAGAAGAAAGTGTTTTTTTTATGTTGGATACATTAAGTGTTCACGATGAAAGCAAGACGGTTTCGGTTATCGACGAGAGGTACTGCCAAGTTTAAACATTCAATATTATAGAGCAAGAGTTGCTACCAAACACGAACGGACCAATACGATTGGCAATACTATCTTGGATAGAATAAAAACGATAATTTACGACAGCTAAATATAACAGTGATGTAGCTAGCCGCCAAGGGCAGCGGAACCTTAGCAACAAACACGATAACTTTGTTGCGAGAGAAAAGGAAAGAAGTGGAACATAGACAAAACTCACAGAATTACGTTCAATTCAGTTGAGGGCAACTATATGTCAAGACAATAGTTATTTATGTTATGTCGACTGTAAATGGAAATAAAATGCTGAATAAATACTATGTTCTAGTGTTGTTTCTGAAAAAGCACTCGTAGGAAGTTGGGTGATTATAGAATTTACAAACAGCACTTACATGTTATTGGCTTTATCTTCGTGTTTCCCGCTCGCTTGGGCAAATTATCAAAAAAAACCCCCAAGAATGGGAAAAACTACTTTATATTTCTTTGCTTTCTTGCATTTGGTGAGTTGCAGGATCTTTTTCAAACCAAACTATTTAGTTATCGGAGTCATGATTTGGCTGAGGCACAAATACTAGTGCAGACTGAGTTTTATATTTTTATAGCGGAGAGTTTTCCTTTTCTCTTCTTCATTACCGAGATCCGTTGTTGAAATTGGTGCTCGCTACCAAAGTTAGACTTTGTCTCGGAAGCAAATTGCAATGTGCTGAATATTTAAAGTGACCCGAGGGATTGCTCAAAGGCATAAACTGACTATCCCAAACAACACCATTTAACCCTCCCTTTTGAATCTTGTGATGACCGAATCTAAACTTGTAAGATTACTTACTAATTTCACTCGTATTCAAAGCGTGTTTGATTCCACTCACCGTATTCTTTGCCTGGTCATTATAAAACAAGAAATTATGTAGCCTCGGGTATCCATAAATGGAATTTTGCTTGGAGATTAAGTCGAGCGGAGGTAATTGTTTATAAATATGAGTTGTTTTGAAAACAGTTGCATTTAGGCTGAGATGAAATTCAAGATTTGCGGTACAATGCAGTTTCAAAATGTCTAACGTTGGCAGCAATTTCTAGTTTATTTCAACTGGATTTAGGAATTTCGAACAATTAGAGTTTTTAAAGTATCGCGAAACGTTTTGTTTTTGTAACTCTAAACTACAAAGAAAAACATTCATTAAAAAGTTTACAAAATCTTCAAAGTGGTTGAAAGACGCCCAATTTTCTAACAAACAGACCTATCGATCTTCATTGCCGGTTTCCGGTGAATTCATGAAGCAAATCGAATCTTCAGCGGATCAAAACGGTTTGAATTGGAAACTTTTTAGGCAGGGCTCACTTTTTAATAAAAAAGATCGGCTACACATCTTAGCCATTGTTTTGGTACATTATTAAACAATGTTACATTTTTATCTTCTCTGGAGAAGGCTTTTTAGCTCTGATAAGAAAACGTTGATATTTCCGAACTTGGACTCAAGCTAAGGCTAAGCGCGTCTCTTGTTTTACACAACCAGATAAAGCATGTAAACAAAAAAATATCAAAGTTCATTAACTAAATGAAAATAAATTGTGTCTCTGAAGGTAAAGATGTAGCGAAGATGGTAAAGCTATCCTTGACACAATATTTGTTAGTATGGCTATCGCGGTATCATGAAATATCACAATCAAAAAAGTAACTAGTGAAAAATGTGAATGTTAAATTAAATCTTGCAAACAATTTATTCTTCAAATTTTGGGTGAATTTACTAAACTACAGAACCTGTAGTATGTGTACTCGAAAGAAACAGGACAAGAATTACAGTCCCAACTCCTTCATAAATATTCGAGTATTAGCGCTCAGATAGGCATCTGCAACCCGAGCAGTTAATGCAAGTGAGAAGCATCATGGAAATGGTTCTATATTCATTTCTAGGCTTTCTGAGCGATGAGTTTGTCGGGACATATCCGATGCTCCTCCTTTTGATGCACAGGCAACTCGACAAGTACCGAAGTGGCTGGTGGGCAAATGAACGAATCATCAGTCAAAATATCAGTTTTTGGCGACGCCATGGCTCGCGGGACGAATGGCCACTGCGGGACTTAAACTACTGATTCATAACTTCAAACCAATTTAAACCTACGGTATCAATGAGAAATAAAAACTTGATATAACGCACCGGCGAAAGGTAAGAGAGCTAGCGAGAACTTTATGCCGCTTTTGAAACATCAAGTTATTTAAACAGGGGGCGAAATTCGCACTTTACTTGAGATAATAAGACGCGTGAGTTTGGGCATCACGTCAGCAAAATAAAAGCACTGTGGTCTTTGAGCTGCGCATAAGTATAAATAATTCAAGGTTTACTTCTTTCACGCGACTGAGTATAAAGTTAACACAAATAAACTATGTGTTGTAAACATGAATAAAACGAAATTTAAACTGCCGTTTTGCCGGCCCGAACGATGTCACTGATTTAAAAACTGGCATCCGTGCGTTGCACCAAATACGACAACGATATCAGATCTAGAGTATCATCTTTGGAATATATACAGGTTCTGTGGACGGGTTAGTTTTTGCCGCCTTATTGATAATAAAAAGTACCTGCCACTTCAGGACCGGTTATAGGAAAGAAAATTCAACTTTGTAAGATAGTTTGAAGCACAATTATCAACGAATTAGTCGGTTGTTTGTGCCCATTTCCCCGAAGGCTCCCGCCATCCCATAGACTGAAAGGCGACCAGTGCATTTCAATTAACTAGCTACTTCCCCGCTTTCTATACCGAAGGTTCCGCGCCGGAATGTTTTCAAAAAAGGGGGTAGATTTAAAAAACTATCCATCAAGACACTTTACAGGATATATAATTCCTGGCATTTGCATTTCTATAAAACGTAACAAGATTAAGGTTTGTGCTCTTTTAAAAACGAAACGACTTTTAGAAACTCGACGAATTTACATTTTATACACTTTATATTTTAATACTCGCGGTTCGTTCTCAGACGCGGAGGGTTGCTCTCCAATTTCATGAAAAGAAAATAACGTCGTTTTAATAACAAAACCGTGGGAGAGCAAGAACTTGGTTGGACATTTGACTGGAAACAGCCGAGCGGATGTCGACTGAAATTTTTCTTTGTAGTTTTTTGATCTTGATGCCGAATGTCGAATCTGGCATACGCGCAGACGTGGTTCATCCAAACTTGTATAGTTGTTAAAACTCTCTCCTCTTGTACATTTATGTTGAAAAAATCGAACGTTTAAAGCTACATATTCAAAGTTGGAGACTCTATTGAAAGAGTAAATATTCCAGCTATTGGTTAGGTTGGGTTATTTTTAATCAGATGTGAGAGAGCTCCAGGTGTTTTCAGTAATTTGCAAATGATTTAGCGCTGAAAAGTCATCGAACACTCCATCTACCAAAAACCTGCTTTCAAGTGCACGCGAGAATGGAATTGTTATCTGAAAAAACACCAACAAACAATATACTTGAATCGATGTCTTGAAGAAAAACAGTATTGTTTTGTTATGATCACAGATTTTTTCCCGAGGGTACAAATATTTCAGTTTAAATTTCCTTCAATATGAGCTCGGCTTCTTTTAGTACCAATTACAGTTTCAATCGGTGTGAAATGCGCTATAGAGTAAAACGAAAATTAAAAACTAAGCCCAATAATGAATACTCGAGAAAGACGCAGTTCGATTTCTTTCAAAACAATTAACAGGACTGCTACGGGTGTAATTGGAAAGCGTGTAAGAATATACCAACCTGGAGTTGTAAGTGCAACGGTAAAACTGTCTTCTTGAAGTTGTCGCGTTATTTGTGGCGGAATCCAAAATGAATCGAGCGCTTTGATTACAAGAGCAACCCCATTCTGTTAGCTCAAATGGTGTGAATAAAAATAGAAAACGTGGCTTGCATTTACTAAGAGGGAAAAAAGCCAATATTTTTATTGTTAAAACAAAAAAGGAAAAAGAAAGGATTTGAAAATTTTTCATTCATTTTGACAGGTACTGTACAACTTCGCAGAAAGCGCCTTTACGCTAATATAAACCACCAGAGACTTTGTGTCAGGCAATTGAAAGCTCTGGCAAAACTTTACATATGTTGGAATCAGTCCCATTTAGATATATGAATTTTTTATAACGCTCTCTTATCAGGCCTGGCTTGCTGCAGGCTAATAGTCAACCGATCCCAAATTTGGATTGAATGTATATGTCTCCTTCTATCGCAGATTAATGGATTACCAAAAACCTCAACATAAAATGATAAATAACGCCCGAGATAATTGCTTCACAATCAATACATTTGGCCGTCTGTTCGTTCTAGCATAAAATAATTTACTAATTTGAATATGGAAAAACGGCTCGTGCTCACACTTCGGCCGAGTCACGCGAGAAATTCTGTTAAACACAAACCTGGAAAACTACAAATACAGCTATCTGGATCAACACAAACCAAAGTTAAAAGCAACTAGTTTTCAAAAACGAATGCACCTGTTAAATTCGTTTCATATTAAAGAGATGTTTCTTAAACATAACCGCGTTTTTCATTCATTCGTGGGACTTTAGAAAATCACTCAACCTGTTCATCGACCATCCGACCGCTCTGTGCGCGTGGTTCAACTCTGCTCTGACTCCGAGAATGCTTAATTTCACTGCTACTGAAGTCGCGAAATTGAGGCTTTTTGTTAATCTGATACCGCGGCTATCTATATCTTCATAACGAAGTAGAATTTGACAAAACTTAGGAACTGTCAGTGACAGGAAGGAAAAGAAGAGGTTTTACGCCAATAAACCGCATTGTGTTTTGCAAATGAAGGATCGAGGGAAGCCCGGTAGCAAGAACCAAACATCCCGGCTCTAGATCTTTAGATAAATTCAGAGCGACGCTCCCTCGAAAGATCGAAGACTGCTCTATTGAAATTTAATCCTCTGGCGGACTAGTCCCCATAACAAGCAGGAGGTCGCCAAATTTCTTTTGTACAAATTGAAACAAATTGCAAATTCATAGCCGCAGCATATTAAAATGATTGCTTTTGCTTGAGTTCCGTGTTGGAGCAAACTGCTCGAGTTATTATCTGTCGAGTTGTCGATTTTACAGCAAAAAAGACTCACCGCTCGATATGTTTTCTTCTGTCCAACATGAATCCCTCTTTCATTTATGTGAACGGCGCTGATTACATCGAAGAACTCTTCAGCTACAGCCACCCGCCTGTACTCGATTCTCTGGGCCCGTAAACCCGTTTCTTGGTCATAAGGGTACATCGCTTCATTGCTCTGTATGTGACACGAATTGAAATCGAAAACTCGCGTTTTGCTGAATTAAAACTACAAAAAGAACAAGTGTACAAAGTAAAGACACAATGTCTGAACTTACACGAGTATGGGGCACTTTAACGGGCACAAACAACATGCCATAGCTTTGTCCATCCTCTGAACTAGTGATCCGAAATCCTTTAGACTTGACCCAGAAGCGAAATTTTGCATCAGTGTCCACGCCGGGTTCTCCAAGCAGATACATACAAATTTTATTGTACTTTGCTCGCGTTATTGTCTTTGTACGGCTGTTTTCTCCATAGTTCGCTTCGACCCATCTTTGGAAATTCCGGCGAAAAGAGCTTCTTTCAAGGGACATTTTGACATCCATGATCAAAACCTGGTCAGCGAGGGCCAAATTTCCAAGCGACTGAACTAAAAGGGGCTTGATCATGTTTGTGGGACTGGAAGTAAATTGGCTGTGACCGATTCGAATTTCATTGGCCAGTTGCCGGTGCACTGGAAGGGCTTCCAAATCATTCGCCCAATCCGAGACCACTTTACCAGATGTCCCGAAATCGAACAATATTGACAGCGATCTTTGCATAATTTGCTATAATTAAGTGGCTGATGTTATGTTCTCTTTGTTGAAACCAACGACCGAAATGACACTTAATGAGTTACTTTTGTCTTTTACACCAAACAGAGCACGAATCAAACAGACTCGACAAAGGAAAACGAGTATCAGTGTTTTGCAGGTATCCCGAGTCACAAAACACGCAATCTTTCTGGCGTTTACATCTTTCGGACACGCTAAACACAAAGGCAAACACGCGATCGTTAAGTACTTAGAAAGCATTCCCGATGCTTATATAGAAATCCATATTAGCTTTAGTAAGAGCGCACGACATCGCGGGCCGGCCAAAATGCTAATGTTAAATGTGCATTTCTGGCGATGGCGCTATCCGGAAAAATCTCCCGGAAACATGAATTTCAAATAAGCTGTTTGACAACTCAGATACGAGCCATTAAGACGCCTTAAAATGGCTATTAAAGCAAGTTTATAACGAAAACATCCCAAGTTCTATTATAGTAAATGCTATTTCAGCATGACACTTGTAGTTATATGTGGTAAGCATAATGTAAATAAAGTCTTAGCGATTGTTTGCAGAAGATATTTTCGCTTGATAGGAAAGTAAATACGTGCTGAACGATTACAGTAGACTGAAAACATAAGCAAACGGTATTTACATGAGTAAACAAAAAGTGAAGTTTGTTGGTGAAAACTTTGAAGCGGGTGACTTTGGCCTTTACTTTCATTTGAGCAGCAAAGGGTCGAACGGGCAGCTCAGCTGCAAGCTTTATTATGAACTGCACGGCCAAACTCGAGTGTTAGGAATAAAAGCATTCAAGAGCGTTGAAAGCTTCAGCAAGATCTTAAAAGGAATATTTTGGTACAAACACAATAGTGAGAAATAAATTAATGCCAACAAGTTTATTTTCATCCCACTGTGCCACAAAACAAAAGAATGGTCCAAATTTCAAATGGAGCGTGGCATTAACGATGTCAATAAAATGCTCACGCGAAATACCTGATCCCAGCTGCTTCCCACGGCAAATGTTGTAAAGTGAGGGCAAAATTATCCTCATTCAAATTTTTGTGTTGAAAATTTCACGCTGATTTACTATTTAAAATCAAGGTAATCGGCAGAAATACTCTCACAATTTAAAGTTTAAACACCGCGGGCCAACCAAAAACAAGTCAGTTTTTGTCTGTTGGACTCACAGATTAGGTGGGATTTGACCAGGTTTTCCCTCTAAACTACAAAGACTTCTACTGATATTTGCAACCAATTCGATATGGAAAATTTTAGATAATGTCGTAGCTTGTTCAGCTGCCAAAACAGTGCTAAAATCATGTTTCATTTGCAAAACCGAAATGACGACAGGCCTGCGTTTGCTTGCTCGCAACTGTGCCGAGTCGTAAAACTTTTTCTAGTTTGTCCGTACGTGTGTTTCCTTTACTGCGTGTCCTGTACGACAGGAGAGTTCTTTCATCATCACAGTGTTTAGCTTGGAATTAAGTTGTTACGAAAAGCGAACCATCATTTACAGGTTTCGAAAAACTTCGGTTCTGATATGTTGTCAGTCTCGATGGGGCAACCGGAACAGACTCAAAATTAAACGTATTTTAAGATCTTTTCTTCATTCTTGCCTAGTCTTTAAAATCATTCTTGAACGATTTTAAAAGATAGATTTTTTTTTTCTATACACCAAAGAAAAAGGGTAGCTGCAGATGACGGCGTTGAATCTCTAGGTTAGTTATTTCGCTACAAATCTATTTGCATCAGTCCGGCTTGATTCCATGTCCTATCAAGACCAAATTGACTTCTTTATTGGGATGAAATTGTTATTTTTAGTCTCATGAAATTTCAACAAGCGATGAATTTGCCAAATAAATTATGAAAAAGCTGGTACAATAACAAGGCAAGGGGCAAAGCTAAACTTAAAATCAGAAACATAATAGATTGGAAAAGTAGATGGCCATAAATTTAAACTGGCATATGATACAAAGCAAAACCGCTCGTAAAAACTCTTAAGATCTGTTTCGATTTCTTCTCCATCTGCGCGCTTTTAGCAGGGGATTAATGCTTTTTAGTGTGACAGAAAAAATATTGGACTTTTGTTACAGCAAAACGCTGACGTCACCATTCCTCTTCATCAACTCGAGCACTTCAGGATACATACAAAACTAAATAATCTATCTTGTATTAAATATTCAAGAGTGAGTGTCCTTTTTATGAGATTATTGTAAGGCGCGGCAGTTGACGCACGCCTAGAAAAGCAAATTTGCTTGTAATTGAAAGTACGAAGCCAGCTTATGTACTTCTAAGAAATTATGTACTAAGGTTTGTCTAACGCAAGAAACTCCTCCGGCGTTTTAATTTACTCGGCTCTAAGCTACGTCTGACACAAACGTTTTATTTGCTTGCAAGTTTCCAGAGTATACATACAACAGGTGAATAATTTTGGAGACCAATACTGTGTATCTTTTTGTTTTTTGTAAAGATTGCAGTTTGTGCTTGGGCGAAACAAATCCTAAAAGATTGTTTGTGCAGTATATTGTGTTAACGCTCAGCTGTCAAGAAGTGTATTTAAAACAACGAAGGGAAAAGGTGGATTTTATCTGTCCTAACATAGTTTCTTATATTTTATTATTTATTTCAGGGGATGGTAAACTTAGCCAAACTGGCCATACATCGCAGCGCTTGGCTAACCGGGAGATGATATCTAGTCAGAAGGGGGTTGGGCTACTTGGCGACAATGCGCTCTATAGATTCCAAGACTGTAATCTATTCCTTTTAACTCAGGAGTTTGGAAATTTGCCACATGATTTATTTCAAATTGTAAAAATAAAGCAAGAATAACTCGACCAAAACCCAAAGGATCTTCTAACAAAATATTTCAAAGCGGTTGGGCAGAATCGACTTCGATTTTCGTTCAAAAGTGAAGAGGACACAAGCAAAACGTGGGCAACAGTTAAATAAATAATGTAGCTCACTGTTTTAACAGCTGTTCCGTTTGGCTTCGACAACTTTCAGTGCCTAATAAAGTTGAACCTCCTTCAATATATTATGCAGCTCATTGTAAATTCTTAAATTAGGGGCGAGTAGTAGTTAGATATCCACAATACTACACAAAAAACAAACGAAATAGTGTGATCATGTTTAAAAACCTGAGTACTCTTTAATGCACTTACAAAACGAGCGATAGTCCAAGACACATGTATTATAAATATACAAACAACTTCTGAGGGCCGCTTGAAAGATCTATTTACACTACACCGGACAGCTCTTGTATTGGCATCAAAACTATAGTGACTAGGCTCTTTGTTTACACTAGCACCGCATATTTTTCGCGCGTTTCTGATCTTAATCAACGCATACAACGGCCTGAAGGTTAAAACGAGCCCTTTTTGCATCGATAGGTGAATAAACGAATACGAAGCGAAAGCGATACATTTTAAAAAGCATCGATTCTGTCTGGCCGATTCCGAAATTGCTATTAAAGGAGTGGACAGGACCAACATCACAATAATCTTTGTTTTCATTACACTGTATATCCGACTAATTTGGCTGTTGGCACATTCAAAACAGCCATCCGGTTATGCAGAGCAGACACAGCGGCCTGAGTATTGAGAGATCAATACAGTTTTTCCTTTGTTTTCATTCCATGCTAAGCGAGTACGTGCAGAAGGAATTTGCGTGTTCAACGGCGTTCGTCTCGACATGTATTCTTGTGCGTGTCAAGGGGAATTTAAATGAAAGAAAAGAATTGGTTTCCATGGAAAGTTGCATGGGCTGTTTGATACTCATGTCAAGGGCAAATAAAATATATGAAAGTATCTTTTAAACTGGTCAAAAGATTGGTGACGTCACATTCATGACCACGCCTTATGACGCGACTTAAAATACTTTGCTGTCAAGTTCTATTCACAGGAACTATACACATAGGTTGTCTACAGTATAGCTAATATATTTTAAAGACTCATCACAAGTTTTTTTCTGTTATTATACAAAGTTATGAGCCTGTGTTTTGCTAAGATGACTTCACTGACAAATCAGTCCTTCCTCCACCATCTATAACTAATAAGTTGTTTTGATGAAGCTCTAAAGCCCGGACTCAAGTCAAATGTACAAAAGGTGTTATGCTAGTTCTATCCAGCAGTAAAATAAAATGTTGCATTTGCACATTGACCGATTTTGTTAGGTGATAGTGTATCATGCAACCCTGCATGTACTTTATCTAAAGAAACAATTTTAAAAACACCTTAAAACATTTCAGGCTGATTTTGCAGAAACACCCGATGTATAAGAACAAAAATCAGCCCGAACCCTCAAAGCACCTGTTTTTTTGTGCGACGGGTTTCTACTGTAAACAGCTAAATTTTGGGCCATTTCTCAGTACTCAAATCAGTTGAAAGGGGGCTGAAAAGAGGTACCATGTTTTCAGTAATCAGTTAAATTTCGGGTTGTGTCTTAGCATTCAGGGTGTGATCGGAAGAGGTTTATTGATTTAATTGGACAGAGAATATCGTTTCTTTAATAGCTATCAGTTTGCTTTTAACTTGCAGTAACCAGTCTATAAAGCAGTTATCTGTAAAGTTCTCAGTTAGCAGTTAAACGGATTTAAGCCAATTTTCAACGGTCATTTAAACCCCATTGATATGTGTATGTATGTGTGTGCGCGTACTTTCAAGTTTTGTTAATCTGGAAAACAAATTTCAATAAATACTTATTATTACATATTCTAAATACTAAAGTAACTGCTTTCCTCAGTGTCGGTATCTTACGATAGATATTCACATCGTGACCGCAATCGCGGCTGGGCGAACATCCATTGCTTGCCACTCATAGTTACAACGCCGAGGGGCAGTTTGAGGCTTTGAACTGTGGCCATTTTGACTCAGGTATACACACTCTAATCTCAAAGGCAAAGACTAATGTTATCTTGTTCAACAAACGATCTGCAGGAACCAAAGTTTTGATTTCTCTTGTTGCGCAAACCATGACTATTTCCATTACGCCAGATTTTAAAAAGCATTTTTTAATTTCTACGTATTGAACTCAGTGTAATCAACATAAATCAATGTAAAAAACTCAATTTTTAGATTCACGCGGACTTATGCATGCATACTTAAGTACAACATTACCAGAAAGCACTTCATTTCGCTCTTTAATACCGTCAGAAAGCTACTGTTGCAGGGAATAAAATTATTCAGTACAATTATTCAGTGGCAATTTCGCCCCCACTTCATGCCAGTTTGCTATATAGTGTATTTTGTAAACATTCCAAGTTCCGAAAGCCAGTACTGCCTAGCCTTGGGTCAAAGTAAATACCACTCCTTCCATGCAAAAGTCTTGATGCGGGACGAAATAAAGGACTTGGGCGGACCAGGATGTGTTGCTATGTAGTCAAGCCGGTCGCAAATACTTACGGTAAGGATTCGATTGAAGTGCCGTTTAACTGTTCACCGTCGTAGGTAATTTGCTGGCCTGAGAATAAATGGAAATAATGATGTAATATCCAAGCGGGCCAGTATACTAAGTCAGACGGTACTAATGTCGTCAATTGTGGTTACATGGTCCAACTGCGGCAAAATATCAGAACACGCCCGGAATTAGAAAACTGTGAGTTAGGCAAGGGCTTTGGTCAAATGCGTACTTTTCACGCGAATTAAACTCGGCTCATAAAAATTAAATTTTGACCCAATTAAGTTCGATGGATTAAATAAAGATAAGCTCAGGCCATCTTCACGACAGAACAATGACAGAACTGTGAAGGTCGCCTGAGACAACCTTTTGAACTTTTCATTGGACGAGTGGACTGAAAATTTAGAATGTATGAACATAGTTTAATCATTGGCTGCTGGAATGACCTTCGCTGGACCGGCCATGGAAGACGCAGAACATCGACGGGCGAAACCGGGGTATCCTGTTCTCTTTAAGCGAAGACACAGAAGAGGTGAGGCATTATCCCTTTCTAAAAGTCCAGCGGAAACGTTTATAAATAGAAAGGGAACCAGTGAATGAAAAAATAATCCAAGGAAGATTCTTTGGAAACCAATGAATACCACCATCATTCAAGTATATGCACCAATAAACGAAGCAGACCCAGAAGATAAGAAGAGTTTTACGAACAGCTGAATTACATCTTGCAAAAAAGACCAAGGCAAGATCTGCGTGTTATGGGCGACGCAAGCGCCAAGGATGGTCGAGGCAACGTTGAAAGAGAGGGTGCATGTAATGGGCAAAGGGTTAGGCGACAGAAACGAAAACGGAGACTTCGGTTCATTGACTTTTGCACTCAAAATGAGTTAGTGATTGGTGAGAGCTTTTCTTAAACACAAGAATATTAATAAATACTCCTAGACTTCATCTTATAGCAGCCAGACTTAACAAACCAAACCGATCGTGTGGCTGTAAAGAGTAAATGTCGAAGAAGTGTCTTAGATGATAGAACCATGAGAAGAGCCGATATTAGTAGCGATCATGAGTTGGTGGTAGCTAAGATAAAGATCAAGTTAGAGAGAAGGAATTTTCAAATCAAGACTCAAAGAAATTCGAGGACTAGGTACAAAACCAACAAAGTGATATGCCCAGATACAAGGAAACAGTTTGTAAGTACAATGAGAAAGAAGCTAGAAGAAAAACCGCCAAGCAATGACGTAGAGCAATTGTGGAAGCAGCTGACAGAAGCGCGCAACGAAACAAAAAAAGCTGCATTTGGAAAACGAAAAGGACAAGTAAATCTTGGACATCTGACAGCTCCTGAAAAGCTTTTGAAGTTTTAAAAGTAGAAAAGCAAAGACCATGTAGTGGGATTGCGTAAAACCCGATAGAATTAATCTTTAGGTGTACAGTTTACGGAAGGACCACAAAGATAACGACTGTGAAGTAAAGTGAAGAAAAGGGTCAGAGCCACAAAAAAAGATGCTTGAGAGAAGGCAAAGAAATCTGAGAAAGCAGCAGAAAAGAATGAAATGGGCACTGCGTACAAAATAACGAATACCACTGATCTGTGGAAAGAAGCAGAAGAAGAGTGTAGATGTCAAAAAAAAGAAAGCAAGCTGCTAACTCAAGGAAATAAAGTCAGAGGGAGATGGGAAGAATACTTTAGCGAATTCGAAGTGTTAAACATACCTTGTGATATTCCAGTTGATGAATCAGTAGAATCAGAACTGCAAGCCGGGGAAGACTTTGAAAATATCAACCTTGAGCCTTCAAATAGAGAATACGTAAGAAGAAATTTAAAGTGAATGCAGAACGACAAAGCTCCTGAAATAAACGAAATAACAACGAAATTGTGGAAACCGGATCTACATCGAATTGTCAGTAGCTGAACTACACGATTTATTATTGAAAAGCGAAATTGTCTTCCATTAGACTGGAAGAAGAGTGTAATCTCAATCAATGCGGCAAAAAGGCAAACTAATAATTTGCGACAACTCAAGGGATGTCTCCATTCTACCAACAGCAAGCAAATTATTTGGAAGAATCCTCATTGACAGTCTGTTTTAACAACAGCAGTAAACCTGAGCAAGCTGGGTTTAGAAAAGGCCGCGGCACAACCGAAAAAATCTGCATCTTGCGTAACATATTGAACAGAGTGTTGAATGGCAATCAAGTCTATATGTCAACTTGGTGGACTTCCAAAAAGCCTTTGACAGTCTTGTCAGAGAAAGAACTTGGAAAATACTACAAAGTAACGGTCTTTCAAAAAGTTTGTATGCATTATTAGGGACTTGTGCGACAGCAGTGAAAGTGAAGTCATCTATGAAGGAAGCATCTCAAGTTAGTTAAAGTCACCACAGGCAATAAGTAAGGATTTGTGATGTCAGGATTTATCTTCATTGCACTGGACTTGGTAATGAGAAGAACTGTGGAAGAAGAACGAAATAGAGTACGATGGGACTTCAACACCGCTCTCGAAGATATGATATTTGTCGACATGTGGTCACTCATGCAAAGGAAAACATCAAAATATCAAAACAAGAAAGGAGCGCTGGGTATGTTGGCCTGAAAACGAGTGCCAAGAAGGCAAAGGTCACGAGGATTAATGCAAGAAGACAGGATGCAGGATGGCATAAAGATCTCCGGATCGGAGATAGAAGGTACTGAAGAATTTACCTACCTAAGAAACTTTCAAAAACTACAAACTCATTCAATATTCTTGAAAAAATGTGGACGAAGCTCTGCTTATTCCAAAGCAGTGTAATACTCGACTTAACCTACGGAGCAAAGCTGTGGAGGATGACTGGAACGAATGAGCTAGGGCTTGACATATTCCATCGTGTATGCTTGAAGAATCATGAGAATTTGATGGCCGATTGAAATTTCAAATGAAGAGCTAGATCGCCTCACCAGCACCAAGCCAATGGGAGAGAACGTTCGCTGGAGATACATGGGACACATATTAAGAAGAGAATCCAGCAGCCATGTAAGGGTTGCTTTAACTTGGAAACCCGCGGGAAGGAGCAAGAAAGGTAGACCAAAGGAGACCTGGAGGCGAACGGTCGAGCGGGAAACGAAAACGAGGCTTGGATAGAATGGCTGGGGAGAGATGCATCAGGAAGCTGGGCAGAGCGATGTGGAGGCAACGTGTCGGGTCTCAATCTCTGCATAAGGAGAAAGGAGCGATGGATGGATTGAAAATTTCCAAATTTGTTAAGCTTTTTCTCGAATGTAAGTCTATTAGAAAACTATGAATAAGCTTTCCATCACAATTCTGATCTTGTTCGTAACATAGTTTGTGGTGAGTCTGAGCTGGATGATGAATGATTGTGGCTCTCGCATCACAGTTCAGTGATGGGTTGAGCGCCTGTATGGATAGATGTCCTTCTTCGCCCCCTCTCTCAATCAATCAACTGTGTAATACGGCTTCTCAACTGCCAGTTTCTGACTCCTCCTTCTGGACTCCTCCAAATTGGAGCACACTCTATTTAAGCCTTTCAAGGTCACTGTGCTCCGACCTAACTGTGGTCGAGAGAGGAAAGATTAAGTGAAAAAGAAGTTCTGACCCCGTTCTTACACTGTGCTACTTACTGTTGTCAAGAGAGGAAAGCTAAGGGGAAAGGCAACTTCTGACCTCGTCCCTGCACCGTGCAACGTGCTGTGTCTGTTGATTGCTTTTCAATCGGCACTCAGCAATAATGTGATAACGAACTAACGAGAAGTTTAGAAAGCAACTGTTTTCTACGTCTTTAGTTGCTCATGTATTATTTCGGGTAGTAAGCATCAGAATCTTTTTGCAACAAAACAACGTTGTGCATGGAAGTACAAGGTGCAAGTAGCCTCGTTCGGGGAGCAGGAAAAGATTGTCTTTACAAATACGAGCAGCAGGCAAGTATTAAAAGGCGATAACTCGAGGTTGTAGCCGTGACAGGAGAAATGCGCAACATAATGCAGATATTTGTGGAGAACAGTCACAATTTCTCAGTGCATAACTGCTGCTCACGAAGAAGTAGCTAATCAAGAAGTACTTACATAAGCTGGAAGGGCGATACCGTTCCTTCAAAACCTCGCCAAGGTGTACGAGTCGTTTTCAGTACATCAGAAGCAAAACTGAAAAGGCTCACCACAACAAACCTCCAAGGTGCCGAACAGACAACATATAGAAGCGGCCGTTCAGTCAGTGCAAGCTCTACTGTACACAACAGCGAATACAAATGACCCAGAAGGCACCACTGCAATCTTTGCAGTACTTATCACAAATGACAGGGAACTGTCGTACCGTTAGTAAGAAATTTTCTAAATTTGCTTTTGTCCTCCCAACCCCCTCTCTGCTATCTTGGCAAGACCACGAATGAACAAGTTTGGAATGAGTGCCTTGACTAGTTGATGAAAAAACAGCTCAAAAACAATTTCTTGCGCTTGCATGGTCCGTTTTTACTACAAAAATGTTGAAGCAAGCGCAAGAAAAAGAAAAATTTTGATCCTTATTCTTGCTTCACTTCTTATTCTTTCGTCAAGGCTGCTTGCACTGTGAAATAAGAGCTCTTGTGCTTGAAACGCTTGTTTTCTGCGCTTGTTCTTGCATCGCTTGTGAAAACTAGGCATAAGTGTCACTTCCGGCTTCATTTATTCAGTATAAAACAAACACGCACTATTTTATATACAAAGTCAAATGTACTAGGTGAAACTACGCCATTCTAAAAAATGTGGGATTTTTCAAGAATTGTACTAAAGGGAATACTATGATAGGGATCGATCTCATGCTGAAAACAAGGCGACTTATGAACCAAAATCGTGTCTGTTTTCAATTACTCACCGCCATGTTTGTTTTTCTCCTCTCTTGACAGCAGCACGTCGCATAGTGCAAGATTAGAACGGGGTCAGAAATTACTTTTCACTTAAATACCTTTCCTCTCTTGACCACAGTTAGGTCGGAGCGCAATGACCTTGAAAGGCTTAAATAGAGTGTGCTTCAATTTGGAGGAGTCCAGAGGGAGGTGTCAAAAACTGCCAGTTGAGAAGCCGAGGACACACGAGGCGATTTTATACGCCGATCGCAGCGATTGGCGAAGTAGTAGCCTGCTACGTAGGCTAGCGAAATACCTACTGAACACCTACTGCGATAGCAAATTTCGCTGATCGCGGCGACTGGCTTGTGAATTTCGCAGGCGATAAAAATCGCTGCGTTGGCGAATAAAATCGCTTTAATGTGCATTTACGTGCAAAAATAAATCAAAGTCACAGTTCATAAATAAATGAGGCATATTACGGCTCACGAAAAAACCTTTTACCACCCTGAAAGAAGTGGCAACTGACAGCCAGCACTATCACTGTCAGTTGTCATCGCTGTCACATTCCATGAACATTAATGTGCACATCGTTGTCTCAGCACTGTCAGAACCAGTTTTGTCACAACTCTGTGCTCGTTTTTGCTGCCACAGCGCTGTGCACATCGGTTTCTAATGAAATCGCTGTTGGATTCCTCCTTTGTAGAGGATTGGACTTTCAAACCACGTCCACACCGTTTCAAACGAAAAAAATTTGCGTCCACACTTTACTATCGTTTTTCAGTCTCGTTTTCGTTTGAAAACGGTGTAATGTGGACGAGGTCTCTGGAGTGCATCTAGTGTGGTAGTGTGGACGGCGAAAACGATGCTATCTGAAAACGATGACGTCACCACAACAACACGACCGGGCGGCAGACCACTCAACCGTGAGATTCCAGGATGGTAGATTCTTTTTGCCGACCGCTGTGGTTTTAGTCTTTTGACGTTCTTAGAAGCGCATTTAACGCTATTGAGACGCCTTTTTATTTTTCAAGAAGAGAAGAAGATGTGGCTTGCCGGCTTCAGGGGGACGAGGATACAATCGCAAAAACCTAGACGGATCTGGACAAGACCAGGACGAACTTCAGCATAGTGGGACAACTTTTGTTTTTTGAGAGAAAAGTAATGAGAATCAAAGGTATCCTCTGGATGCTCGTGGAGTGTTATACTTGTCAAGGAGATGCAAACGTACCAACTTTAATATCG
>JAOBRG010130104.1:0-12737 GCA_027574985.1 Umimayanthus nakama | reverse complement strand
AGCAGTTTAGGGGCCCTGTTTTTTCGAGCGTACGTCAAGGCCATTTCTTACCATATATGGTAGCAGTTTATCCCTGGTTTGTTTAGGTTACGTCAAGGGTGTACTATATTTGGTAGTAGTTTACCCTGGTTTGTTGAGATTACGTCAAGGGTATTCCTTACCATATTTGGTAGCAGTGTATTCCGGATTGTGGAGGTTACGTCAAGGCTGTTCCTTACCACATTTGACGGCAGTTTTTTTCAATGAATGGTCGTGTTACGTCAATCGGTTTCCTTACCATCTTTGGAAGCAGTTTATCTCTGTTTTTTCGAGCGTACGTCAAGGGCATTCTTTACCATATATGGTGGCAGTTTACCCCTAGTTTGTTTAGGTTACGTCAAGGGTGTACTAGATTTGGTAGTAGTTTACCCTGGTTTGTTGAGATTACGTCAAGGGTATTCCTTACCATATTTGGTAGTAGGTTATCCCTGGTTTGTTGAGGTTACGTCCAGCGTGTTCCTTACCATATTTGGTATGTTATGCTCTATTAATCTTGGCAAGTTCAGTACGTTATAGTTAGCTAATGGTAAACACTTTTAACTTAAAGTAAAGTTTGCAAATGGTGCCGATTGACCGCAGTTCGTCTGAATTCAGCTCACAACAAATATAGAACGCTCTTGGCTTTGGTTTTCAATTAACGGTCAAATGTTTAATAAAGATACTGTCTTTTTCCATCCTGTCAGTTCTTAACATTTGTAAGTAATTTTACCTAGCTAGTTTGTAAAGCATTGAAACTTGGTAAAATGCTTATTAAACTATTACTATTATTATTATTATTTCCTTTACAACGTTTAAGAAGTTCATCTTCTTGAACGAAGACAACCACTTCGATAAGTCTACATTCCCAAAACAACCATTACGTGACAAAAGCGACTTCACTCTTTCCATTCAATTTTTTTATTTCTGTCGTAGCGAGTAAGCATGAAAGCACTTACAATGTATAAAATGCAAACCACAGACTAGTTTTTCCTAGAATGCAATGCATACTGGTTGTTTTGTGCAACGTATTCTGGTCAATACGCAGTGGCTTAGAAATAAGACAGAGGAGGGTGATCATCACTTGCAAAGCATCTTTGGTAAATAACAAATTCGGCCCTTCGTTGAGTGCATATCTCGCAACGAAGTAAAAAATTAAGCATTTGTTTGACTAAAAGCAGTTTTTGGGACCTTGGAAATCAGATGAGGCAACTTCCAAGAAGTCAACTTGTTACTTAATATTTTAACTGGGGACATTGTCAAGAGTGAAGTATGGATACTTTACGAAGACGCCAAGCTTGACTTCAGAGGCCTGGCTGCAGCAGACAACAGACGTTTCTATCAGTTTGACGGCAAAACCTTCAGGTAAAGCATTCTTCATATGTAACGATGCATCTGTAAGTCTTGTGTAGTTGTGAGGTTTCTTTTTGTTACTTGTAATATTGAGAATGAATGAATGAATAAGGGCTTGTTTTATTTCCCAAAATTTTTCTGAACACTTTTCTGACTTTTACAGATCAAACAGACAGCCTGTTGTGAACTACATGCAGCTTTGTGTTTCGTTATAGCCTTCAGATTCATTTTAACTGATTGACTCGATCGAGTAACGGAGTCAGTGCTAGCAATTTCAAGATTAATTTATGACAAGACAGTTTCTCTTGTATCGGGTGGTTTTCGAAACCACTCCAACTTGATAGCAGTTCTTTTTTACGATTGTTGGGGGGCGCCGATTCTGACGATTCAAGTGTACCTGATTTGTACAAGATCGGGACAGACACGTAATTATAAAAGCAAAATGCGAGAAAACGGTAAGAGAAGGGACCAGGTGCGATTAGAACCATTAATTAGATATAAAACAAGGTTTCAGTGTTTGAAATTATTTTCATTTCCAGATATGATGATTGATAAACCAGCCGCGAGCTCGGAACAGAACTTTAGCCTAAGAAACAAAAACACGATTCCTCGAGCTGTAAATGATACTAAAATCTACTTAATTTACAATAAAACTCCCAATGGACTTTCTCCAGCTATACGGTTTACTTTAGGAGTCGAAAAAATATGAACTCAAGCAAACGTTTGTTTCGAAAGACCCGGATTTGCAAAGGCTTTGCTACATTTCATGAAAAAAGTGTTTCCTTTTTGCCTTACTGTGATTGGTTGTTTTTATCATGTGATGAATGATCTTCCTCCTCTGGAAATAAGTAATACCTTGCTGGCTGCGAAGTAACTTATTTTCGGGCAACTGCGCATTGACCAGGATGCATTGCGCTTTAGCCAAACTCGTCCGCGGCCTGTTTTTCTGTAGAGTATAATTGTTGTCTCTAGATATAAAAAAGGTTTAAAAATACGTTTAAAAAGTAAATTGGTTAACTAGACGATAAAGCTAAACACAATGTTCAGGGGGCACTCAGTCTTCTGTGCGGTAGTGATAAAAGGTATACCGTATTTTCTCCATGAAGTCACAAGGAGGCATAGTCTTTTCAGTGTTTTTGAACTGGGGACTTTACTAGAAGGCGGAGGGTTAGAAGCTTGGAAAAAGTCATAACTATGGGGTTTCTTCATAATCTCCACAGGCAAAATGACTTTCAAAGGCTTGCCAAGGCAAAAGGACCATAAAGTTCAGCAATTTCAAACAAATTTAATGTAAATGTTTCAGCAAAACTGGGCAGAAAAGTAAGCGTATTGGTATTTATAACCTTTGTAGGGATCGACTAAATTCGATTATAAAATGCACGTTCGTGATAATCTGTTGCATAACACTATATTTTCTTAGTTGCAAGTTAGGAAAGCGATCTGATGCGCGTGCATTCAATACTTATATGAACAGCGACCATCTCAGTACCCCGAAGTGCCGGAATGTGGCCTTTTCTACAGAACCACAAAATTTGGAGTAATATCAGCAGTTAAACAAGAAATAATCAAATGCTGAGTTCTTTCAAAAAAACATGCGACGGCGGAACTAAAGCTCACACAAAAAGTCAAACACTACTCTTTTTATTAGTGTACATTAGTTATAGTTATTAGATTGATGATGATGATGATGATTATTATTACTATTATTATTCACTAAGCTGTAAGTCTTTAAACATTATACTATATATTATTGTAATCTGATTCTGAAACGCATTCAAGTACAGTACTCTATTGTACTGAAACATACATACGGCTTTTAACAAAGAAAATTGCCGCCCTTAATAGTGGGGGCTAATTAGAGGCTGGACTTTATAACGCATATAGGTAAGTCAGTGCCACAGTGGTAGTGTCAAGGAAAAATGGAGAAGGATGAGACCTTTCTGTGTTAGGATTGTCAACAGCAAATAACTGGGTACAGTAAGTTTGTGCAGTGTCAGACAAATAATTATTTTTTCCTCTGCGGTCACAGAAACAAATACTGAATTTTGATTGGCTCTTAGCGTATTCGTGAGCGGGCAAGATTTTCCTATCTCTGACCACGGTCACAGTAACCTGCGCTGCTTCGCCTCTGGTTCGCCTCTTGATGTGCTTGTCCGTTGGAGGAAAAAAAATAAATAAGTTATTTACCGGCTTATGGTTTGTCCGTATAGGGAAAAAGTGTGACCTCGGCCTGAATATGCTGACCTCGGCCCAGAGGCCTCGGTACCGCGGTCACAGCTTTTCCCTATACGGACCTCCCAGCCGGTAAATAACATATATTTATTTACAAAAAATTTAAAGAAATGAATAACAGGTGGCTCGAGTAGAGCGTTCCATTTATTAGTAAGACGGCTAAAGACCGTTACTAACAGCCGCTGCTTCGAGGTTTAAGTTCAGTGGCTACGTTGCTAAAAGAATTCCTACGGTCGTTTCAAAGGCAATGGTTGATCTGAGATGATGCATGATGAATCTCTTCATTTACTACTGTTTGAAAAAGATCGGCAAAAGTCAGTTCATGCCTGATGCTAATCATTCATGCATTGTCAAATCCTAACGAATCTCCAAACGGCTCTAGCGCGTCCCCCAAAACGTGCAATAAATAAAAACTTAGACGTGACAAGCCTCCTCTGACATCTACAACAACAACAACAATAATAACAACTGGAATTGAAAGAGAAAAAAGACCTAATGGCGACCAAGTAGGAAGTAAACGCTCGTTATACAACAGTTTTTTCCTTGTTTTTGGTGGCCTAGCAAAAACAACAAGAGAAGCTATATAATTTAAAGGTTTACAGCAGTAATTCTATCATCAAACTAAGGGCCCGTTCACATGATTCCGGGTTGGCTGCCAATCCGGGTCAGGTTGCCAGCCCGGGTCAACTCTTCTCCAGTCAAATGGGTTACCCGGCATAAAGGGTTTACCCGGTTCACATGTAAATAGTTACAGGAATTTGACTGGAGAAGGGTTGACCCGGGATAGCAACCAACCCGGAATCATGTGAACGGGCCCTGGAGGGAACACTGTACAAGCAACCGCATAGAAAATTCTAACCTCTATTATAAAATGTCTTTGAATAGTTTTATGAAAAAAGCACTTTTAATAACAACTTATTATTTTTTACTGTTAGAACAAAAATGCTTTACCTTGTAAATAAGCCTTGCAGAAAAAAAACTCAACGGTATACGAATGTCGACGACCCTAGCTATTAAAAGGAACGGACAAGTGAAGTCTCAAAACTTCAGTCGTTTATACAACAAGCTATTACATTACACCAAGTTTATAGTTTCTTAATTGACTAACGATAAAAAGTCGATAAAACTCTACAGCTCAGAGGAAACACAAAGCAAGTTCCGCTCACATCCTTATTTTATTTCATTTGTAAATGCAATTTGTTCCTGCAGGCAGGAATTGTTCAGTTCTTGTCTTTATGTCAGTCATTTTGTTTTGTTTATTACAACATGACAAACAGTACTAACGGAAAGTCCCATGCACTAATTTGTGCCTGTTCGCCAACTTGAAGACTAAAACTGTTTTTGTTATAGCCTACACTGAGATCACTTTTGTTTCCCGCCACTTAAGTTTTCAAAACCGATTTTTTTTTCTTTTATAGCATCAAACTTACCATAAGGTGTTTAAAATTGCTTTAGACTTACTGTTGAAATGGTTTTGCTTTTTTACCCTATCATTCATATACATCAATTTTGAGGCCGGATACATTTATTCTGAAGTCTCTTCCTTCCATTTACGAGACTGGTTCTTTTGGCAACCTCCTTATTCATTGCCATTAAAGAATTGCCAAGACAAAAACTGTATTCCTTTCCGTTCGCGGATACTTGACGGCGCCATAACTCATCCGCTTTAACATCAATGTAATCTTTCAACTCGTGTACAACCACACTTTGTCTCAATTTCATTTTGGTAGTTGTATCTGTCTCGAAACTGAGGGAGTTCGGCAACTGAACAAATTGCTGTTAACGTCTGACAAATGGAGCAGCTCAACTCGTACAGAGAGGGAACATTCTCTCGGCAAGGGAGAAGGCGCGGCTCGAGCACTAAACGGCGCTACCACATTTACTAGGAAGCTGTTTCCTCGCTCGCGTTGCCCCGCACCAAACATGCTCTTTAGTGCCATACGAAAACTCGAAATTCTCATCGTATAAATGATTGGATTGGCACACGAGTTGCCATAATGCAGAAGCTTGGTAAAGTTGAGAACGTCTGGTGAAATAGCAAAACAGGAATTGATTGAGCAGGAATAAAGGATTTTTGCCGACAGCACCAAGAATGGCATCCAAGAGAAAAAGAAGACGATGGTCACAACGAGAAGTGTGCGCGCCAACTTGACATCTTCATGTTCCACTCGCCTGCAGCTCATCCGGGCACTGTATCTTCTTTTCTTAATCCATAGACAGCAGTAGGAGATGACTGTAACAACCAGCGGAGTTGACAACGATAAGACGACAACGTGGGCGTAGGTTTCAAATGCGAACAGTTTGAAAACCGTCTGCAATGTGGGTACAACGCCCGCGTACAGCCACGTCACCGCGATTGCGGCGATATAGGGCCGTATCATACTGTTACGGTGGTGTATCGGCCAGCCTATGGAGAAAAGTCTCTCCAACGATATCACAGAGATGGAAAAAATGGAAGCAAGTCCAGTGATGCTGTCCATAGTTTTAAAGAAAGCGAGAACGGCGGGGTAGATCGTCCAGAACTGACCACCGATTACATAAATGTACAGTGGGACAGTAATTGAGCCCACCATTAAATCGGTAACTGCAAGATTCACCAGTAAAAAGCGAGCTCGTTTTTTCTGCACCTGTCTTCTGCTAAAAGCTGTAATAGTGAGCGTGTTCCCCAAGACGGTCGCCAAAGCCACAAAACCAAAAGCGGCGAACCATCCAAAGACTCGCGATCGCTCGAAAGGCTGCATTTCTACACGTGAGTAATTTGTTGAAGTCTGGTTCATGCTTTTCGACATGCAGATCTTCTCAAAACCAAAAAGAGAATGAAAGCAAGACGACACCTCGTTTCTCTGCTCACTCCTTAAAAATAACAGTAGCTTCTGTTGTCATTAAACTTCTCCTTGAACACCTAAAATCTTTCAAACTGCTGTTGCATTTTCACCACAAGTTTAAGAAGCAAAACCGTTTTTGCGTGCATACGTTCTACGCGAGGGAGCAACTTGCATAATTTAGAAATCAGATTTTTCACAAAAGGTAGGAGGGCAAAACATATTGATAAACATATCACGTTTTGCCTGCAAAACCACCAACCAAAGCCATAACTTCCAAAAATTGGTGTTGGCCTTTGAAAGGCCACTTGATACTTATTTACTTTGGCAGTTTAATCTAAAAACAAATTTGCACAGCAATCGTCAAAATGATTGGCAGCTTTCCAAGGTATGTAATTTCAGTCAAATTGAGGATCAGTTTGTCGCCTACAGTCTCGGCCTTGGGTTTTAAAACTGCAAACAAAAAGCTTACTCGTACACTGATTGACTCGCACATTCCTTTTATGTTTGCTTGCTGTTTGTTTTCCAAACATGAATGTCTTGAAAAAGGAAATGAACAAAACGCAGCTGAAAACTTCGCAACAAGAAATGCTATTTACATTTTCACCTGCTTGCTAAAAGTTAATAGTTTCAGCGTTTCAAAATATCATCCAGTGGATCGGACTTCAAGCATTTTAATATTTAAATCGTTCAACAGAAAAAATTTAGATCCAATTTCTCGGATAGCCGATTAGTTCGTAGAAGCTCTCCTTGACAGATTTTGGAAAGCAAATGTATTCTTATATTAAAGTAAAAGGAGATTGAAGTCATCATTTCTTGACAAAGAAACCAGAGAGTTCAAGAAAGTGTTGAATGTGACTAATATAAGTTTTCTTGTTTAGTGTTTTAAATGAGCTCAAAAACGTTTTATTTCTCAGAATTAAAAAATGCGTACTGCATAAATATAAGCTAAAAACTTTGTATATAAAGTAGTAAAAAACAAACATTTTTTTGTTCAAATGATCATCTTCAACGCCTGAAACAAAAGATAGTCATTTAATCAAAAAAGTTTGTTTTTCCCATCTTATATACAAAGATTTTATCTGTACATTTTAACAAACTCAATCAATTTTGGCGAAGATAAATCATTTTTGAACTGCATATTAGCTGTGAAATGACCCTAGTAAACTCTGTATTTTCCAATAAATAGACCTTTAAAACAGTTGCACGGAGGAATCAAAGGTCGCATTAAAAGCCAAACTATTCACACAAAACGATGAAAAGGTTTTAAAAAGAATGAAACGACAATCCAATCATGGCCATTTTGATTTTCTATAACCCCACCGAGAAATCAACCAGACACTTTGAATTTCGTGAGTATTATGTCCCAATATTATTGCAACAAAAAACAAAATAATGAATACTATTTATACAAGAGTTGAGAAAACGTTTTTTGATTCTCGTAACCGTAACTGGTGTAGCCATTGGTTGCTCCTCAAAGCGAGTTTAATCGCGCGGAAAATTCCAAGTTTCCGCTGATTAAAATGACTGCAGGCTCGTTTTTTGAGTACTGTCCTTGTCTTGATGTTAAACTTTGGGTGACCTTCTTCCTCCACACCGTCCGTGGAACGGGACGTTCAGTCTTTGGTCTAGTATTTCGACGTCCTGTCGGGGGACTTAACACTTGTCGATAGGAATAGGCTAATGCCGGTGATGTGGACTGTCACCTCCTTCCCTACGAAGGGAGCCAGGCCTAGAAAGTACCACGGGTCCAATTGTCTGTGCTTCCACTGAGTACCATACTCAGTACATAATGTAAATACAAAAATAGGCGCGCCTTTGTAAACGTCACAATAGGAAGGAGAGTATGCAACTATGAAAATGTATATGTAACTAGCAAGTCAGCAAGATAAGAAAAAGGATAAGCTGGTTTCTTTACAGCTCAAAATAAAATAAAGTTTCACTTCGTTAATGCAAAAAAGTTAACTCGTTGCATGGTATCCTTGTTTTTCCCCTTCTAATGAAACAAAAGTTGTCAAATGAAAGTTGTATCATTTTCCACCCTTATCTGAAGTCGTAAAAGTTACTAGAAAACTTATAGTACTCGACTATAACAGCCAATCAAACTTTGCAATTCATCCACAAACAAGCCGCTGTTATTGCAAGCCACTGTACAACACTCTGAGCTTGCTACACAATGAAATATTGCGCGAGATTGTTTCAATCAAGCGTGGCCTTCCTCTGAAACTCGATGAAGTCGTTGCTTGCACTGTTGCACAAGTAGAATCTGAATCTCTTTCTGTAATATTGTGTGCAACGTTGCACTAAGCAAATTCAATAATAACAACACGATGCTACTTGGCCGTTGCGCGCAGTACTTCTCAGTTGCAATAATGTTACATCGAGTACAGTAGTGCAACGAATCTTTATATCTGGGGCTACACGGGCTACACGCTGTTTTTGTAGAAACGCCCCGTATTTGAACACAAAATTGCACTTTTTGAGCGCGGGTTCACGTCAATTGTGATGTTTTCCTTTGTAATCGATCGAGATCAAACTCCGTGACGCTTAAAATCAGTATGGAAAAATTGACCACTCGTGACGTCATCTGACCGGCAATTTCGGGCCACGCCTCATCGTCACGATTTGACGACACTACTCATAGTCGTTAATTCAGTTCTTACACTTGCATATTATTCTACCGCGAGATTCAAACACCTGACTAAACACATTAAATAGCTGACGGATTGTTACTTTGGTGCAAGAGAAAACCCTAATGAAAAACTTTAAAACCTGTTGGAACACGTTTCGAAGTAGTGTCAGTAATAGCCTTCATTGAGAAGACGAGGAATACTGAGACGTTTTAAAAGGAGGTAAGGAAAGTGAACTGATCTATCCACAATTCTTTGGAACAAAAGTACATTAAAAAATCGTTCACTGAAGGTAACAGATTTACGTGAGTTTAGATCAATCACAAATTCACCGTTTACACGAGCCAGAGATGTCGCACTGTCTTTGAACTAAATTGCTGTGCTTTTCAGTATTGGTCTGACGTCTGCTAAGATTACAGCTTTTTATTCCTAAGGTATACGCAAGTATGGCGAATTTTTGGTAAACACTTTTTAAGGGCCCTTTTCTTGTAAAAAAGGGCCAAAAGCATGTGCACGCACGCCAAAAAAACAGAACTGAGTAAAGTAAAAAAGCAACACTTACGCATCAGTTAAAAACTTGAGCTTAGGTTTAGATTGAAGATATATATTTGGGTTGACAATTGAGCTCTGACGTTGTTGACGTAGGAAAAAATGTTTTTCATTACGTCTCATAGTTTGCGAGATATGATAAACGAGAGTTTTTATGACTCAATCAGGACAGTTTTGTACGCTGCAAATAAGGAATTTCTTCAAATACCTGTAAAAAATTAACGACGCATTCAATTAAAAATCGCCAGGACAAAATTAGAGTAAAAACTGTGCTGAATCTCATAAACAAACTAAAAATGGTTGAAATTGAAACTGACAGCCGCATTGACGTCTAGAAGTGAAACAAACAGTTTGAACTATGATGCTCGCATTAGTTTATAGATCAAAATTTTTAAACAATTTTTTCACCACCATTCAGATAATTTTACAAGCTTTCCATTGATATATAGGTTTGTGGGTATCCGATGCATATTAACGGAGGAACGTGCAGAAAACTGAAAACACCGCTCAAGGTGAACGATAACCTTAAGCTCATTTGTCGCCTTTTGGTAGACTGAAAAATGCCAAAAAGTTCAGAATTGACAAACTAAGGGCGTACACGGAGTTGAGTAAGGCGAATAACTTTTATTTTGGACACTGCACAGATCCTTGAAAATAATTTGTTTCTCGGCTACTGTTCGTCAATGCTTTTTAATCTTTTAGTTTCTTATTTTTATTTTCTTCACGGCCAGTGTATCGGCTAATTTAACCGCAATAAAGCGTGTTTGTTCTTTCAGTTGGTTTGTGTGAAGGGAAACAAACAGATGTACACCAAAAACCAACATCATAGTTCAGATGGTTAAGGATGTTTTAAGAAAATTCTCAAAAAACTTAAGAACACTCGGCCTGGGCTATCAAAGAGCTCAGTTAAATGCAGGATGCTACTACAGAGTATCCTAAAGTTGCCGCATCAAATGATAGCAGGCATTTGGTTTTTTTAACTTTTCAATCATTTTGAAAAACTATAACACAATTCGGTATGGGTGGCCATACTTTGTCTTACTTTCTACAAGTTACGACACGCAACTTACCCTTTATCTCTGAGGCTCTTTTTCAAAAGCTGAGGCTTGTCCATGATATCGTTACAGCTTTCCAACTCTTGAAGGTGTGGCGAGTTAAACAAGAGGGTGGAAGAACCCAGTGCAATGTGCCTTCCATCACCGGCCATCTGTGCGACACTCTACGGCTCTCTGGCGAAGCAAAACGAGCTTTTAAACTACAGATCCTAAAGTAAAGACGCTATTTATCGAGGCAAGGGTAAATACAATTTACACGGTGCCAATAATATATGTGGCCCTCATCACAACAAAGGGTAACCCAACCTTTTTCTACCAGTGGATTCTGTTATGTTCTCTGAGCAAGTATTTCAAGAGACTAGATCAACGACTGAACGTCCCAGTCCGTAGACGTTGCGGTGAAGGTCACGCAACCTTTCGACGCGCGCGCAAAAATACCTGATTTAAGGGTGTCGTAATCGCTTAACGTCCATTGGGCGTTAAAAGGGGGAGGGGGTACAGGCAGTTACCAATGGAGGAAAAGGCAAAACGCTCGCAGTTACACTCCATGAAAATAACGGCTAATTTCTATATATTTTTTACGATTTTTTGTGTCAACATGTACTACTTCTTGTATTTGGAAAAATTGTACTCAAAAATGCATGCGCTTCGACTCAAAAGTTTTTCAGGTTGGGTTATTCTTATGCAGGAAAAGAAAACAGTTCTACACTTTGAGGTAGAACACAGGTAGCCGAAGCTAACAGAGTGTAATGGGTGTTCAGTTATAAATCGTGATTTTAAGCAGACATGCGAGAAAAACCGTTCACCAGATTTTGGAGTGGTTTGGATGCAAATTGAGGGACTGCATCAAAACCAATCCAGAATCTGCTATAAAAGCAAAGAGTGACAATTAAACGAGATATAGGTAAATGGTGAGTTTTACAAAACATTAAAGGGGGAGTTCAAACTCCCAATATATATGCTTAAAATCTTGATAAGTAACTTAATGCCCCTTATACATTGGTATATGTAGCTTTTGCCACCTGTGGTCATTACAAGTGGTGTTTCATTGCAAGTGTTTCTGCAGTTAGAACACTGGGCAGGCAGAGAAGAAAATCAAAACTGAAGCACCTGTGTTTTATAAGAGTGCTGCAAAGTTTATATGCAGCAACAATAAACCTTTGCTATAGAAAAAAAACAACTTTATAACAAGAACAATTTAAGAACAATTAAGGCTCCAATTGAGCAAAACTTTAGAACAATCCTCAGCCAAAGTTTACTGTTTCTTATTAAAAGTGTTTACTAAATAAACTGACCGAGCAGTGCTTATACTGCAGTCAGTTCGCACTTTGGTTTTGGTTAACAGGTGATACCAATTCATTTGGGTATACATACTGGTATTAGCTTCTCCACAGGGAACTAATTCTATCCAAAAACTGGGGTGGGCAAGCTGAGTAATGGCAAACATGATCAAGTGGGGTTAATGAGGGTGAAGGAGGCTGAGGCAAAATCAACATGAGAACGTTAGGAGAGGTGATAGAGTAGCATGGGAGGAAGGTGGGTAGACATGTGAACTGCAGTTGTAAACTGGCCATGAATGTATTCTTGCAGGACAGTTACAAAAAAAAATAACCAGGAACACTTTCATTATTACTACTATTGTTACATTACTATTGTTAAAAATATAACAACATCTATTTTATTTCTGTTGTACAAATAACACAAATGTATGCTTGGTCTAATTTGAACACTACATAAATAGATTACTACAACAATTTGGCCAAAACTATATACATGTAGCTATAAGTTACTTCAAAATAACTACCACAAAGCTACAAATTACTAAAAGCTATTCTGAACCAAACCAACAACATAATCAGTGTGTTTACACCCACCACAAGTTTGATAAGATGAGAAAACCAACAGCGGTACCCAGTAAAGGCAGAGTTACTCTGAAAGTGAGGGGCAGGTGACTAATGACTCAAAGTGAGGGCTGAATACACTTTGTTCTCTATAACTAGTGATCGTTTTAAAAAAGTGGGAGCTGGGGGGGGGGGGGGGGGGGGGGGGGGGGGGGGGGGGGGGGGGGGGGGGGGGGGGGG
>JAOBRG010129993.1:0-17509 GCA_027574985.1 Umimayanthus nakama | reverse complement strand
CAGTTGATAAAAGATAACATTTCATGACAAGTTGAAGTTTTATTGTTTCACAATATGTTTCGTTCTAACAAGACTAAAGCCGAGAAGTACTTCATTTTTAAAACAAGCCAATGCAGTGACATTTCAAGATTGTGCGGAAACACGAGATTCTAAACTTTTGATAGCTAGTCCTGAGTCTGTCCTCTTACAGTACAGTTCATTAACAAGTCGAGCGATCTTCCTGAGTACGATTTGAAGATGTTTTTCCTTACGCTGGGCTGGATTTACATTTCTGTATTTTACCGAATGCTGGGTTATGTTGAGCGGCTTCTCCACAATAGCTTGGGTGATACAACATCGTTGTCTCGATCTTTTTCTGTTTACACTTGTACAAAATAATATAATCTTTACGGCAGCACCACTTCTCGGGCATAACACACCCTTCCTGGGGTTGTGCCTTCTTGCACGATTCCTTATACACCTTGGACACTAAGATTTTCTTTTCGACGCATGTGAATTTGACAAGAAACTCGCCGTCGCAGAACTCTGTGTCTGGTATGTCACACTCCCCCGAGCTCACCCCCGGATAAGTGTTTGCAATTGGCTTCATTACCGAGGCACCAAGCGCCAGGGGGGCCAACAAAAGGACAGAAACCAGAATGTTCATAATTTCCTCTCTGTGGAGAAAATCGAATAGTTTAATCAAAATAAAACACGTCGCTCTGGGGTATTAAGAACCGACTATTAGATTTCATTGGGGATGGAAAGGGGAAAAAGAGTGACAGATTTAATAAAACTGAATGTTTTTGCAAGATGGAACAAGATGGGAAAAATGTTAGGGAAATGTACCAAACCATTCTTCCACCCCTCCCCTGTGAAAACAAATGGTGGACCCCATGAGGGGGGGGGATGAAGATGAAGATGACGATTAAAACAAAGATGAAGATAACGAGGGTAATGATAAATAAAATATTAAAATACCCTTAGAACGTAAACTAGAAGGCAAGACTAGGTTTATAAATGTCTAACATTTTGAAATTTCAAAGCTAACTCTTGTTTAATGCGCGCATATGAAGTACAAGTTTTGTAGTATAGCATGAAAGAAAGTTTCATCAACAAAACTACGTAGTAATTCAGTCAAATATAAACATGATTTGTCACTATACAGCTGTGAAACAGAAGAAGGCAGAACTTTTCAAGTTAACTGAACAACTGAAGATGGAGTTTCATACGAAAGAGCATTCTAAATCCTTTCCGAATACCGTAGTAACTTTCAAGCATTTCCTAGATCAACAATAGTTCGACATTAATCTAACTTTCAGTTTTACGATTCCACGTTTCTGATATATACAATATAAATTACAGCAGAACAATATCAAAGTCACTTATAACGAATAATCTTATGTATGGAGGAATTAGTGTGGATCAATTTACCAATTCTACGCATCTGTTAAGAGACAATGAGTGGCTAACGATGGCTCAGGGACGTGTCTTTGAAACACCGACAGATCACATTGAATGTATTATCGCGATGCGATGTTTGCATTACCTTACTTTAAAATTGGAAAGTACACATGTGTTGTATGCTTCAGAAAAAGCAAACAGAGGATCCCGACAATCCTAAGCTTGTCTCAAAAATCGGGAAAATATTAATAATAGTTATTTGACAAAACTCCAGGGCACCAAACTTCTGAGGCGTTACGCTTGATCACACGTTTAGAAAAGATACAGAGACCTGATGAAGACCACAGCATTGGTCCAAAATAATTGCAAAGGCTTTTAAGCAGATCAGATTTGCATGTATCGATAGGATTTTAGACGTGATCTTATCACCCTAAGTACATAGAAACCTGATTATGACTCCATTTGTTGACTGGTTAGTTTTGAAAGAGCCAGGAGCACCCCCACCCCAAAGGAGAAAATAGAAAGAAGCCAGCAAGATCTTCATTGTCCTTTTTCAACTCTCTTTCTCAGGAGTGGTTTTGCTATAGCCCGACCACCTCATTTCAGATATTCTCATCGTGTTTTTACGTTTGGGCAAATGTTACCTCTTGCTCTTTGAACTACCTACCGTGTGTCCAAACTACCCAAAGTGTCCATGAAAAAAGTCAAAACTTTTGAAAGGGAAAATTTAGAAACATAAACGAATGTTTTTCCTTACTTTGATTTTGATATTTTCCGTTTCCGTTTCTCAGTGAAACATTTTAGACCAAAAGTAGATTTGGCTAATTGTTCTTAGTCTTCAGTATTATTAATAAGTTCAAAGTAACGAATTTCCTGCTCAAAACGAGCGCTTTTCTTATCTCCCCCCCCCCCCCTTGAATTTCAAATCATCGTCCGTTTCTCCTAAAACTTGCCTTGAGCGAATAACTGTTCTAGAAAAGATCCAAACCAGTACGGTCTAAGGCTAAAAAAGAGTTTGCTCAAATCGCTCTAAACTTTTTTATAGCCGTGTAAGTGTAGTGTTTGGCTCTTAACTATAATGCATACAACAACTAACAGCGATATATGTACATGTCTCAAGATGTCTGTTTGTCATTCGTCATAGTATTTGCATAGGTTTTTTGAAGTCATCATTGAAACTCAAAAACTTAGGACGCATTTTTTTGCCAAACCATTGCTCTACCAGACCCCTGTCTGAGCTCACAAAAGACATTAAGTTCAGACCGCGGAAGTCAATTTATTACTCTATAATCTTGCACTGTTTTTGGTATATGAAAGACAGATTTAACACCAGCTAACAAAGGCAGTGACAGATAGTTAAGAGCCATGTATCAAACAGTAAATAACACGATAACCCGTCACTAATATAATAACTACTTAGTATCAATAACAGCCAGTCAATAACATAATAGCCAGACCGTTATTCTCCCATCAACACTCACCATATGTAGCAGAACAATAACCAGCCGATTATATAACAGCAATTATCAAATACCGAGCACTGGATATTGAAATTCCGGTAATCTGATTGGCTCTCTACTCACCGTATAAATCCTATATACTGCAATATGTCCAAATATGGAAACTGAAAATTTTATCACGGAAAATTGCCCCTTAAAATGGCCGAAAACTCGACTCGGTGGAAAATAGAATTCGAGATATTTTTATCCATTGTTTGGTATTTAATAAAACAATTATTCCACTCACGCTTGTTGGATATGATCTTATGTAAGCCGACTCGGTGCTTCGCACCTCGTCCACTATCTAAAAGCTCATATCTAACGCGCGTTCGTGGAATGATTGTTAAGTATAGAAGTAAACTCATATAAACAAATGATAGTTGGTCAATAGTAAAAGCTCCAACCGGTAACAAAGTTAACAAGCCAATGATATGGAAACCAGTAAGACCGTCAATTACACCCATATCAACAAACGCTATGCAATAATATAATAACCATTCGATGACCGAAAACAAGCAGCCAATGACTGATATAGCAACCTGTTTAAAACACTCATATACACAAACGCAAACACCAGCCTATATGACAAAAACCTGTCAATAACACTCGTATATACAAACGCCAACTAAAATATAACCAGCCAATAATACAACAACTTGTTTGTAATACCCATATAAAAAAACGTTAAAAAACAATATAACAACCAGCCAATAATATAACAACCACTGAACCAGTCAATATTACTCCCATGAACACCAGACGCCAGTTCCCCTCTTGGTTATTCATCTTGTTTAGGAACTGCGCAAACTCCATGAAACTTAGTTGTGCTGCAGCACTGGGGGCCAAGAATTTTTCTTGAAGGAGAATTTTGTTTGGCTACGGAGCTGTGGTGCTTGACGATTGGCCGCACAGAATCTTGGGTAGTATATCTCATAGATTTTGATTTTCGAGTCCTCGCATTTGTACATTAGAACGTAGTCTCCTTGGCAGCGCCAGGCCTCTTCCATAAAACAGCCCTCTCCTCGTGAGTTCCTATTAAGGAGCTTGTTAAACGCGTCGGGCATGCGCACAGCTGCCTCAACAGCCAGGGGGGTCAGACTCAGTAAAATAACCAAAACTCTTAACATGTCTCTGTCGTGATAAGAAGAGAAATATTCTATAAACCTAAAGCCAAATTAATGACCTTATGTGGAAACTCGACGAACAAACACACATGCCTCGTTCTACACTAGAAAGGCAAAATCAGATAATTTTGTTATACTTACTGATACAGCCCCTAATGGTGGTGATCCAGTGCTGATTTTTGATGGCGGCAAACCTTCAAGTTTTAGGATGAACAGCCTTTGGTGTTGTAGCTGAAATCTTTCTTTTGCTCGCGTTTTAGTGTAAGCAATCTTGTAAAATCCCAGATCTGAAGCTTAACACGTTGTTCGATACAAATTCGGTACTTAGTGAACGCTAGTGTCGAATCTGTCAAGTAATAAGCAGATTATCCAAGGCGGAGAGGTTAACAGATCTTTAAAAAACTTTGGTGCCTTAAAATAAATTGTGAGCCAAATGGCGCACGTTATAGTGAGGGGCTCGAATAATAGTATCTCGTCTCCATCCTTTCGCTTTTAGTAGAACATTGGAACGACAATGGCAGAAACTCTGGACCATATCCGCGATCTGAGAACTGCCATGTATGGTATTCTTATACTTTTGATATAAGTGTTTGTCTACGCATCGCTGATCATCGGGTATTACGCGTGTTCGTTTCTCTTTTTACCGCAGACTATCTAGAAGGCACGGGCTCAGACACCATGAGAATGGTACAACGCTGGTCTGTTTTTATAGAGGTAAACCTTTTGACTTTTAAAGGGGAGGTTTGGGGGGGACGGAAGGTTTAGTCACTTGAGTAAAAAAGCTCTCCGACTGGTAGACAAGGCAGATAGTGCGAAAAGCAATGCATAACATAAAGCTTATCGAACTTGAATATTTTTTCTCACTCTAAGGTGGTACAGTCAGAAACCTTCCATCTTCCCCTCCAGTCAAAAGTCAGATGGTCCACCCCTTATCTGATACGAGTCGTATCATATGACAGACTTTTGACTGCCAATGGCGTGGCTTCAACACGGAATCATATGCAAAGTACCTAGTTAAACAGTTTTTGTTAGTTCTAAGAGTGAAGAAAGTGTCCTCCTGCTACCAACTGCGCACGCCCGCAAGCAGACAAGCAGTTTAATTTAATTTGGTGAAACACGCGCAAACAGTTTTCTTGGGCTGCTTATCATTTCTAAATATCCAGTTTCGAAACAAATTTTATAACCGGATTTGTTATGTGTCGCCTACACGTTATTGGAGGGATGTCAAATTTTGCGATCCAGTGCCAGACCACTGCAACTAACTTTTATTGAACGAACTCTATAACATGTGTGTAACTTCGTCGGTCTCCCAGATGGACAATATTTACCTCGATAATATTTTCAAACAATGACAATATAATCGCAAACTTTATTTCTTTTCTCTTAAAAAGCTTTATCATTTTGGCTTTTTTTTATTGGTGTGTTTCTTAATTTTTTGTTCTTACTAACATTTTCGTTATCAGTTATATCAACGATACTAACGTTTATTTTTCGGTCGAATACAATGCTTCTATCAGAAGAGAAGCATGGGTAGTACGCTAACCAACTACCCGTAAACTACACTCCGTGAAGCAGGCGTGCAAAAGCTTGAAACTGAAAATGCGTCAAATTGCTATTTATCAATTTAGAACTATAGTTACGGTATTGCATTGTTTCAAACAAAATCGCCTCTTAAGATGAAACTTGATCATTGGTAAAGCCTTTACAGACGGCCGGTCGTTGATCATAGACGGTTACGTGTCCAGGCAAGCATGTTAAAATCAAACTTTATGTGCAAGCACTTTGCATTTTTTGTTCCTTAAGAGGCTGCCAGATAATTATCAAATTCAAACCAAGCAGTTTTTCAGCTTATTTTTATTGTCATCTCGGCATGAACAAAACCCGGATAAGGGATGGGTGTATTTACTCTAAATAAAATCTCTTGTTTGTCACTGGAAAAAACTCTGTTATCACGAATATTTTCATTGGGTGATACTGGAGATTACGAAATAGTTCTCGAAACTCCGAAGATTCATTGGTCTTTCGTGATTATGATTCGAAGACTCAAGCTCAAAGAAAAAAAACAAAAGAGCAGAGAATTTTTAGGTTCTTGTAACGAAACTATAAAATATTTAATACTTACTGCATGTAAAAACCACTAAAAACTTGAAAGAAAGACAAAAAAAACTGCAAGGAATAAGGAAAGCAAGTCACTGTATTAACTTTATACAATGTTCTGGAATAATTCTGTTATCCACTCGAGAAAACTTGAGTCTTATCACAGTTTTAAAAGTAGATATGAAAGTGAACCCTACTTAGAAGTAGTTCAGATATTTGATAAGAGAAGACTTTAACAAAATTTAGACTTAGCAACCGCAAGTCAGCTATTGAAACAGGCCGCTATACAAAAACTGCTCTTGAAGATCGAATTTGCTCATGTTGGTCTATGAACGTGATAGAAACAGAAGAGCACATGCTTCTCAATTGCCGTTTTTGTATAATGGTTTAAATCTTCAATTTTTTGAGAAAATCAACAATCAGAGAATCTACCACTTAAATCCGAAAAAATATTTATGAAATTATAACCAGTGATGGTTATAAAGTGATTTTATACTTTACAACTTTTGTATTTAAATGTTTTAAGGTACGCGAAAACAATTTACAAGAGTCTAGTGCTCAGCAAATGTAGCGATTGATCATATATTAGCTATTTATGCTTGTAATGTAGTTCTGTTACTTAGTTTTAAATTCCATTTATCGTTGTTGTAAAAAATTATAAGTTTTAGCAATACCTGTAATTTTACAAGGTCATGCGAATATAGCATTCAGAAACATGTATTCGCCAAGCGAGCACATCGCGAGCACATCATTCATAAAAGAATACATACTTTAATCCGGCATGTTTTACTAGAGCAAAAGGTTTAGAATTAAGAAAACATCTTAGAAAAAGGATGCTCATTTACACCAAAAAGTCTAAATAATCATGGAATTATTCGCAATACAGCTAAATTCTTGCTTACAATGTCACTGATCATTTCAGCCTGCAGCTGAAGGAGCAGGTTGAACGAAAGATACTCCCGAAAAGTATATCGTGTAAGAAAGAAGATTTTCTTACCTTGGTTGGTGATCGAGGTAAACTTAAATGTTTTTCGGTTCTAGTTTGTGTGTGTTCTCGCCCCTGATTTGGACTAAACTGTGATTAATTGCAAGAGATATAGAAACGCTTATAATTAAACAGTTTTTTTCCTGCGGAAGTATTCAACTTATGTCACCATAACCATCGCACAAAATACAAATACCGTTTGGCAGCCTGTCAGTTATTGGGACGGCAAAGCAAATTCAATAATTGCACTTTGGTTAGTGATCGCTGAACACATTTCGCGTTGAACAGTTTTGGTGCACGCATCATTCACCGGCAGCTTGATGTTTTCAACGATGGCTTAGCAAATAAACCCTCTTTGACGAAACTTTGTTTTATAGGCTTTTTTTAGTAGTTTAAACAAACCTGAGCTATACAAACTCTGATTTCACATTCCTTTTTTTCTCTCTTAAGTAAACACTTAAAGAGAAACGAAGCGAAAAGAAGTTAAAGGATAATTTGAACAGTCGAAAAAAATACAAACAATATTAATGACACCTTTTGAGATGTGACGCAAAAACCAACTCTCAATGGGTTTAATATTCCAAAACAAACAGGCACAAAAATGAAAAACAAGTTTTTATTTGTGTTGTAAATCCTAGTGTACCATGTTATAGCAATAATTGGTCTGATATTTTACTAAGTGTTTGCTTTGCAAGAAACATTGAATCATCGGACCGGAGGCCGCTAATTACTTGTTAAATTTTGACAAACATATTTCGAAAGCTGTAAGCGAAACAATTCCACATTAAAAAGATATTCAGAACAGCTTTCTACAAACCTAGTATAAATCATCAAAGCGTTGTATCATTCTGTTCCACCTTTTCTGAAAAAAATTCTTTGAATAGAACGTATCCGATCTTAAAAATTACACCATGGTTAATGTTTTTTGAAACGATCACTTCAAAATGAACGGCGATATTCTTTTTCATGTTAACAGTTTGCATTTCAGTTCTTTTATCTCAAAAATTAAGCATCTGTTACAGAAAGGAAACGATGGCTATTTACGAAAGCAACTTAACATATTTTAAAGTACATCTGAGCAACTAAGAAATATACAAAAATATCCGACAAAACAATCAGTACATCATTGACATTTATTTTCCTGGTTGCTTTAAGTACACTAATCAAATTTCTTTTCTTTGTGTTTATTAATCATACGAATCAATTGTTATTTAAAATATTTAATAAGCATCTGAAACAAAATTGGCCCCACACACCGGAACCTGGATGACTAGTTTGACACTTCAAAAGGCAGTTGAAGGTCTAAATTGTAAAACAAAATCGATGTTTAACGATTTATAACCGTAACAACATTTTAAAATATATTGAGAGATCTACGTTTAACCTCAAGTGCTCTTTTTCTGTAACTACCATTTTAAGACTTTTTTTGGAGCAATAGTAACAAGAAATCGGGAATTAAATCACGCGTTGTGGCAAACAAAACAAGCTCACGTAAAAATCAGCAAGATCGTTGGCCGGTTTAAAGTAAACGATTTCTTGTCTAAAAACCAGATAATTTTGGAGGAGGCTTGGTGCACTTTATTTTTTCCTAGTTTTTTGCCAAATTTAGTTTGGTTAAGATTTTCTCAGATTGCTCCTCTTTTTTATACAAAATAACTGTTCATACATAGTTAGGTTTTTTTATTTTGTTTTGAAAAGAAGCTCGAGCCTTGGGTCGCTGGTCTGGCCAGTCCGACGCACAAGTTCTAAGAACTGTTCCTACGCACCTTTGGACCTTTCCATTTAAACTCTGGCTAAATCCAGTTCTTTCGGTCGGCCGGAACGGACAAGCGAAAGCGACCTAAGATTATAATGACTAGTATTAACTTGACATTATGTCGCTTTTCGCCTACGCTATTGACGTTTGGGCGTGTGTCTATGATGGAAAATATTTAGCGCAGATAGATAAACTTTGCTAGTGTGCAGAGAAGTATGGATATACAAATAAACGAATAGCTAGAGGTTACATCATCAGAAATAGAGACAGGCAGCTTTGGGAGAAAATTACAACTAAAAATCATTGCCTTATCGATCTTCTACCGAGCTTAAGAACTAGACAACTGAGAGAACGCGGACTTTATCTTATCCCATGTTAAAAGTGAAGATTTTAAGCGAACTTTTATCAATAGATGCGTTTTCTAGTTTCTATAGCGGTTTTAGTATTATATTTATATTTTTATCTATCTATTTATTTATATAGATACTCTTAGTTTTGATCACCTACTATATATAGCTTTAGCATTGTTTCAGAATTGTAAACTCACACGTTTGCATATGAGTGATGGCAATAAAGTTCTTATTATTATTAGGAGACTGTGTAGTCTCAGGTTTCACTGTTTGGCTACAATCTTTTGAAAAGCTATTCAGTTGCTTGAACCTCAAAGCGATGGCAACGTCAACGCATCAAAGCTGAAGTTTGGTACTCCCGTAAAGACCCAACGTTCGAGGTTAACAACAACGCCGTACAAGTGAAAGCTCTTTGTTTCAAACATCCGGTTCTGCGCACGCGTAGCTCACTAACAGTAGTCCATATCGCCCATGGACATTGTGGGAAATCCAGACCGCTCAGGCCGAACCATTCCGAATGCGCGACGTATCTTTGAAATTTAACAAAGAGGGAGTCGACCGCACCTTGGGGTTTTCCGCAACATCTTTGTAGTAGTGACTAGTTCCTTTAGTTCTTACTTAAGAATGTTGTATGTTATTTATTTTGACAAAGAGACTCTTCTAACAAGTAGAATTGTCAAGAAAGAGTGAATTGTGGCGCTGTGTTCTCTCACTCATGTCCCTCGATAATTTTAATCAGTTTCAATCGTACTCAAAATCAAGCCATCCGTACTGCCATTTGCAAAGTATGAGACAAAATTGTGCTGAAATCATTTGTATTTATTATTTATTGCTTTGTCATTTCTTGTTATTTTCTAAAATATAGTTTTTATGAGCCCTTTGCTTCCAATAAAACAATATAATACGTTCATTTTGCTAATTTCAATATTTATTACAAGCCGATTTTTCGTTTTGATCCTTAATTGATCAAAAATTAGGAACTTTCAACTTCCAATAGCAGTGTCCTTTGTGGTTTGGAAGCTCAAACTTAAAATATATCAGTATATAGTTACTTCAGTCTCTATACAAGAAAATGCCTTGCGAGCAAAAAATCCTACTTGCTATTTTATGAATTCAAAATAGTACTGCAATCTTCAAAATTTAATCAGAACAATCTGTTATTATATTCATTTATTTCTCAAACACTATTTTGAATTGAAGGCTCTTTTGTTCCTCTGCTTTGCAACATTCCCTCGATCAGAACAAACAAAAGCGTTAGCCACGTAAAACAGAAATGAGAGGTGACGTTGTTGGTTTCGTAAGATCCACGCCGGTTTTATTTTTAATTTTGCAGCAGTCCCGACAATAAAGTCTCAGTTGTTACATTTTCCATTCACACATCAAGTCATCAAATGCGGTTTACCCTATTGTATTTTGAGGTTACTTTACAGCAAAATCGGGGTTTTCACCAGCGCTTTTCAGGTTTTGCTAAGGATTTTTAAGATTTTTAACAAGAAAATAATAAAAAAAGCGAGCGGGCACACAGAAAGGAAGCGGGCAGGGACGGGAAACCAATGTTATTTTACCTGGCCTAAAGCCTAGTCAACCTGTGAATTCGGGCTTACCAGAAAAAAACTGGCTGGCTACGCGCCTTCCGTCATCTTCTTTGTCATCATTTGTGGAGTTAAAAAATAAGCATAATCATTGTCTCCAAAACAAAATAAGCTTCAAACGGACGGCGCTCCTAAGCTTAGTCTAAATCAATCCCACCAACTACCACAGCCTTTGCATCTGCATCAGCCTCATCATCTTCATCTGTATCATCAGTAATGTTGTTATCACCATCGTTGTCTGCTAAAGATTTCAAAGGGCGATCGCCTCTCAGTTTTTCTTGCACTGCTTTGGAAGGATACCTGATAAGATTCAAGCAAAATTCAAAGCAAATAGGGCAGATGCCGAACCTTGACTTGCCCCCAACATCGTGTTAAACTTTCGTAGATTGAAAAGACTGATAACTAATGGTTAAAAACTTTCAAAAAGCCGTTTGAAAGAAGAAATCTATGGTCTATAAAAATTTTGTTTGCTTTTAACTTCACAGCACTTATCAGAGTCTTCTCTTCTGATTTAGTTTGCCTATTTTTTGTCTGTTTGTGTGTTTTGTGTGCCTATTTATACATAATTTAAGAAGTGGTCCATGCTTAGCGTGCGTCTATCGAACTGTGGATGCACGCGGGAGCGTTTGAGTGGCACGAGGCGAAGCCGAGTGCTTCTCTAGTTTCTTGGGTGCTCTCCCAACTTCCCAAGTGCATCCATAACTCGATAGAAGCACAGCTAAAGGCCCTGTTACACTGCGCCTTTTTTCACGGCAACTTGTCTTGCAATGGTTGGAACTGTAGCGTTGCAAGTTGCCGAAATTTAATGTTGAGGCCCTGTTACACAGTGCAGTTTTTCTCAGCAACTTGCCAGTCGCAATGCTCCTCGGAACAAAAAAACAAGTGAAATGTGCGCATGGGTCCTTGTTAAAGCTGACGTGAAATACGAGGCAAGGAGTGCTGGAGGGGTGATACACTGTGCAATGGTTTTATTACATGCCGCAATCCGTTGCGAAGATAGAGCAAAGCATGGACCATTTCTTTTAGAACGTTGCCACTTTGAACTTAAACTGAGCGTTTAGAATTGTTGAATGCAATCACCCGAATTTGATTAACGCACGGACGCGCGTCTGTCGAGATTTAAATGCACGCTCGCGCCATATAAAAGCGCACCAAAAATGCCGGGCATATTTTAATAGTAATATTAGTTATCATGATTGAAACTGGATGAGAAGGGCTATCCCGCTTACGCCATTGTGGTTTCCTATAGTTCTTTTCGCTAAGTAAATTAATGTATTAATAGATGATTTTTTCATGTATGGTTGTAGAACTAGGGACAGAACAAACACTCTTTTAAAACCTACTTTTCGGGCTGAGTCCTGATTTTTGAAACGGTCCTGGCGTGATGCAGAAGAAACTCCTCTGGAATGTGCTCAAACATGTTGTTCTGGGGAATGAAGTAATGTTCACACGTCTTTGTGACCAAGCAGTGCAACAAGCTGTCCAGCAGACCCATCAGCAACCACGCCAGATTTTCGTCTACCCAGACTTCCACTGGCAATCTCTCGCAAGCCCACAAAAATATGGTCTTCATGAAGTAGGAAAAAAGCACCTTCGGTCTCCGCAGTTCACAGTAGTAGATGGACTTGAACATGCGATAACAATCTCTCTATGAAAAGATCAAATCCAAATGGTAATAAGCTTTCAGCGGCTTCATCTAATCAATCTAACTAGGGAGCATTAAAAAAACAAATAAGTAAAATCTTTTAATATTTGTAACACTTCAGAGAATTAAGCACTCATTTTTTGACAAAAGTCTCAAAATTCATAGTTTTAGCTTTTGTCACTGGAATCCAGTTAATCAGAGTTTTGCTTAAAACGGTTCTCAAACAAAATTTCCTTTAATGTTATGGAGTCAATCTAAACCCTAAACTCCGATAAAGATTTGATGCTTTAAAAACTGTTTTGATAGTTTATTAAGCGTTTCTAAAACGTTTCTGCTTATAATAATACAAACTTTATGAAACATCAAAAACTGAGTGGTTACGCAAACTCATTTGAAACTTAAATAAGGCGTTATTGAAGTTTTTGGAGGTTACCATAGCAACGCAGCTTCTGATCTCTTCTCATCACATAAAATCACACAAAAACAATAACAATTCAACGCGTGAATTCAGAAACGAAACGAAGAGACGCGAAGCTAAATCTTCACCATTTGTTCTGCCTTCATACCTGCATTTGTGTCATGCTTTCAAAAAGTGTTATCTCTGCCTTAGAGAAGGATATTCTCCACTCCAACTCTTTATTCCCTCCATAAGAGCACTTCGGAACAACATGGAATCCGTCTTTCACCATTTGATCAACCACATATTGTGGTGGCCATTGCCGCTGACGAGTTAGGAACGTGTTTGCAATGATAGGCCATCCTTCGCCTGCTATGGATGGGACAAAGTCGATCGACAAACCTTTATCAAACACGCGTGGAAATAGTGGGTCCTCACCAGTTTCATCTCTGAAGTTTTTTTGCATCTTTGAGGATCTTCCTTTGCTTCTCTCTATGTCTTAGACAATAACAACAACAAGAATATCAATATTAATATTAAAATTAATATTAATATCAATTTTAATTCTAATATTAATAATAATGATAATAGCAATAATAATAACAGTAATAACTAAAACTTAACTTAACTTAACCTAGAATTAAAAACGTTTCCACTTATTTACATTGGTGCTGTGCATCTAATTATATACAAAGAGTGAGTTGTTTGTAAAATCAAGAAGAATAGTAGGAAGTAGAACAAGAATAATGTTCTGATCTAACTGGTTTCGCAAAGGGTATGTATGACCTTTCAAAAATACTTTATCTTCCATCAAAAGGGGCTACCTTGTTCCATCAAATTCTTGCTTTCAGGGTTTCTTTTCACACAAGCAGCAGGCATTTTACTTTCACTTTCATATTCCATTCTCGTCGCACAGGCGTGAGATGAACCTTCACCATTGGAGAATGGGTTGGCGCCAGGAAACACCTTGTCTAAGACACTCCTGACAACAGCATCAGCTCCGCATTGTAACGTTCCATCGTCCTGGTTTCCTTTTCCAAGAGTGCCCAGAGCTTGGGAACACAGGTCGAAGATGCCACTCTTGAGGTTCTCCTTCACCAAATCTTTTGCTGAACGGTTTTCTGTTTTCTGTACTTGTGCTTTCTCTAGTTTTTGGCCAGTCGCTAATGTCTCCATAACATCCGTAAAAAAAGTACAGAATTCTCCTACGCCGCCTTCAGAATCATCAAGTCTTTCCTCTGCTTTTCCTTGCATACGGCGCAAGCGCCGTCCAAGTGCACTTGTCAAAATACGTGGAGCTGAAGTGACGAGATTATCTCTACTTCGCTTAAGACGAGCAGCGGATTCTTTTGTTGCTCCCATGGTCTTCGTAAAGGCAGGGCCGTATCGTGGAATGGTTGGTTCATGGAAGCCATGAGGTCCAAAAAATAAGCCGTAAAGGGCTTTAAACGGTTGTAGATCTTTTGCTTCAGTAAAATCGAACATATTGTGACCCATATCAAATGGGGCACGAGGATGCTCTGCATCGGGTTGAGCCAAGAGAAAGTACCTCACTTCTCCATCTGGAATAATTGGAATTTCCTTTATAGCACACTCCACACCTAGACCTGTAAAGGCTTCCCTCCACTCTTTGGGATCACAAACACGAATTTTCACATGTCCTGGAGCCAATGGAACATCGAGAAGGACTTGCGATTGTTGATGGAATTTGATCTTCAGGCTTTTGAAACTAAACATTATGTCCATTTCTCCAATGTTTTCTCTCAATCGCTGTGAAATAGACACACCTTCTCGAACGCTTCCACTTAAAAGAAAACGCACTTTAAGATTTCCCTTGAAGACGTACTTATCCAGGAGGTCTGCAATAAGGTCAAAATGTTGCTGAATCTCTCTAAAGTCTTCTTGGGAGCACCAATTACCCAAGCAATACTTGAAATTGTCACGTAGTATGCAGTTGAGTGTCTTCCAGCTCAACTTTGATCTTTGGTCCAAGTCCATCTGCAGGTAAAAGGAAGGTAAAGTAAGATAGTCAAAGTAAGGAACCAAGGAGTGGTGGTCAGAAAGATAGGCAGTCAATGTAAGGAAGTTAGGTTTTAGCCCGGTCTGAGAATTCCAGCCAGGTGGGCGCTAACCGGGCTGAAAACTCCAGAAAGGTGGGCGCTAACTGGCCGGGCTGAAAATTCCAGCCAGGTGGGCGCTAACCGGGCTGAAAATTCCAGGCAGGTGGACTTGAATTCAGCCCGAACTGAAACGTCTGTTATGTAAACGAAAATTTGTTTTTACTAATTAACACTACCTAAAGAGACCGGGTTGAAATTTCACTCCCCCCGGGTGGCGTTGAAAAATCACACCGTGAGGAACAAGTAAAGTGCGTTGGTTTATATGAAAATGAAATGAGGCGGCAAGAATGAGACGAAATGAAAACAGGAAGTTGCTCTCCTGCTCCTCCCCCCTCAGTCTCTTCAGTTCTTCTTTATGACGCTGCACTTTTCCGACTCACACAAAGAAGATCTCTCATTTAACAAGCACACAGGCAATTGTTTTCCAGTGGAATGTTTTACGACCCTTTTAGGAGATTCGGGAGCATTCAGAGCTTATGCTAAAGAGACTTTTAACGGATTTAGATATCTTGATGACAATGTTTTCGACCAGCTTGGTACGTTAAAGAACGAAACTGACAGCAAAGATAAACTGATCAAAGCAATGCCATCATCGTCTGCTTGCAATCTATGAATACAGCTATTTCAAAAAAGGTTGTCATAGTCAATAGTCCAATACTGGAACCGAAAGGAACTATGGGATTCAAGCAGCACAAATAATCACTACTGTTAGCATCGACTTTGCAAAACATGGAACGCATGTTCATCATCTAATGCCACGGCAATGCAGTAACAACTCTTGTAGGCGTAAAATCACTCATTATGATTGTACCCAAAGTTCCTTTCGGTTCAAGTAATAAGTATCGACTATTGACTATGACAACCTTTTTTGAAATAGCTGTATACAGGATCAAAACTCGACGGCATTGAATGCGTTCCACTACCTCTGCAAATTGCAAATCAGCTTCGGTCTGACTGTTATGTTACGAACCAAACTGGCAAAACTCACCTTTTACCCTGAACAGGTCAAATCAAACTGTACAAATCGATTCCCATCCCCAACCCCATCCCTCCCCCTCAGATCTATCTACTGGGTTTTTGCTTTGGGTATTTGCTTTTTTATTTTTTAAAGTTCAAAACATTCCCCCCTCCCCCAAGCCAAGTGACCTACTCTGGAGACATTGAACCGAACGTCTCACTCCCGCGAATATTGAACCTTCATACAGGTTAGCTATAAATTATTCAATAAGAAAATGCGATCATATAAAAGTATAAAATATTTCTAAATATGTTTCTTTTCTACAGGATACAATGCAAATTGTAACTCTAACACTACCTCAACAATAAGCTATATTAGTATATATACTATCAAGTCTATTAAGATCAGTTTATGGGTTTTATGCCACCACATGCAGTCTCCGGCCCTTGGCCTCGTAGCCGTTTCATGCGGCTCCGCATGAGTGTTTAAAAATTCCTTATTCTGAGGGCACGTCATTTAGTAGAATACGCAGACAAGATTGGAGTGAATTCGTTTCGCCAAAAGCAACCAATAACTGAAAGATTTCTCGAATGACAGATTTTAAGATCCTTTGGCCCAGAGACAAAGACTAACACACAAGTTTAAAACTACATTATCATTGAAACTAGTTTACACAGAATGCTAAACAGCTTAAGAAACAGCAACTTGTTTGTTTTATAAGTATAAACGAAGGTCTTAAAGCATGAGACAGCTATTAAGGCAAAGTTGCTTTCGATGTTTTACATGAACAAGTAACTTTGAGTTGCCACGATAAGAACGACGCACGTTTTGACATTTCAGTTCTCGTCAACCTTAATAGCATAACTAGAGTAAAATTAATTATACAGTAATAAAGTCAAATCTTTCCTGACTCATTGCTTGTCTTAATGCGGCAGCTCTAATCGCAAAAGAAGAAGAACAAAACAAGGACTCAGCAATTTCAGTTTCACTTTCTAAAAAACTGCTGTGAACACCACCTGACCTAATTGATTATCAGTCTCGGAGACTAGTCAAAATTCAAGTTAGCTGTTACGAGGCAGTGTCGTCGAAACACCTTTTACTGAAAACTTGAACTTCGCAGTTGGGTTCTATGTTTACTACAAAAGAAACACCATCCTTACCTTGCTTTTGACTGTGCTGCTTGCTTATAAAATATTCGCAATTCGGGGAACTCTTTTACGGGGAATCCCCGGAAACACGCGGGGTCAGCTGACTCAGCTTAATATAAACTGTGATAACGTGACAAATTTCCGACAAAAGAGCTTTCGTTTTATATTAAGCTCTGTTTTTGTTTTTCTAATCTGAGTCATAAGGTTTCATTTGACTTTTCTGCTCAATACTATTTTCTGAAACAAAGACATTTTTTAAAAGTAAAAGAATGCCATTTTGCAAACAAAACGAACAACAAAATTTGTCCGATTCTTTATCCTTTTTGTTATGTTCAGTGGAGAAGAAGGCAGACGGAGTTTTGCCTTTCAAAACAAACTAGCGCTAGCAAGGTTGTGGAATGATGCCAAAGTACATATGCTCTACCTTTAGTCCAAAATTAAATGGAGTGAGACAG
>JAOBRG010129992.1:0-34577 GCA_027574985.1 Umimayanthus nakama | reverse complement strand
AAATTTTATGATTTCTGGCATTAAAAAGTCTTAAAAAGGTCTTAAATTTGAGAAGTCCTGAGGTGCAGGAACCCTGTTAGTTACTTAACCATTAAAGAGATAAAACGCCAAAGCTTTATTGCTTTCATAACATATTCTCATGCAGGATAATACCCGACGGTACGAGTATGCATTTCACGGTTTATTCCGAACTGTAATTGTCTTATTTTTAAAAGTATAAAAATAAGAACAACATGAGAACAACTTGAGGCTTAAATGTCCAAAAAGTTATGAGCAATGATCCTTAAACAGAACTTATTTTGTTCTTAACCCTATCAGACCTAAACACGCCTCAGTTATGACGTGTTGCTGAATTCTCCCCAGTAAACTGTCTTTACTGATGTACTCGACTATAGTTTCCTTATAAGCAAGTTCGGAGAACTTAGTTTCTCATCTAAGATAATTTGCTGTGTATTATCGTTTACTTTATTTTCATTACTAACCAACCAATGTTGTGTGGATATTATATGTAGAATTACATACTGATAAACTAGCTGAGGCTATAGTCATTAATATAAAGAGCTTATAAGTAGCAGCAAGACTTCAAAGGACAGTCTTATCTAGGATAATCATTGTTTTGGTCTGAAAACTGGATAGTTTTTGTAGTTTTTTTGATTACTGACGATATCTGTTAAACGACAAACTCGTGTATTCAAGGGACTATGGCACTCGCAAATAACAAAATAAAGTAAAAACAAGCCAAGTACAGAGCTCAGGGGTTACTGAATAGTCAGATAAGCCACAACAAGTCATCTTTTAAAAACACTTAATTAAGGGTGTTTGATTGACTTTCCGTTGCCCAACTGTCGACAGGGCGGGGGTAATCATTTTTAGTCTTTATTTTGGTTGGGTCTAGGAAAATATTTGCTTTTCCATTCGTTTTCAGTACTGTATCTAACTTGCGGCATAATAGTGGACCCTCAACAACACAATAATGCGGTTTTAGCCGATGTAAACGACTGAGATTTTTATTTGCTTGATTTAGTTTTTGCCGCTGTTCCCCGAAGCCTGTTCGGCTTTCGCCCTTTTCAATGGCGGCGAAGACTGTTGCGTGTTATTTTCCTGCTTGTTTCTTCCACTGACTCGGCTTTAGATGTATTGACAAAACTGACAATATTGAACAATTGGAATAACAACGGTGAACATGTAAACAAACCTTCTTTGTTGGTTGAAGTTAATTACCAGCGGTTACTCACAGACGCCATTCATTGTCGAGCTCAGTGGGGTGGCTACAGATTCCAGCGCAGGTGTTAACAAGTCTACAGCCATTGATTTATGATTTATTTTGTCAATTTTGGTTCGTAGACAAAACTCTAGAACATTGTTACGTGAGGTGCCTTAGCAGATACTACGTGCTCACTTGATATTTGTTCGTTCGCGAGCGGTTAAACAAATCTGGACAACTCTTCAACTTTTTAGGGTTTTGCAAACAATTATTCAAATCTCTCCCACCGAGCCGGTTGCTCTCCGTGACTGTTGTTGCGTTCCGGCGTTGTATCTTCTTTTGTCCCAGCTTTCCAACAGGGAAACTGAGTGTTTTGTGTCGAAAATCTGTTTGTGTAGCTGATGCCAAGCTATGGAAATTAAATTCTAGGAGTTTGGCTGCTTTAAACAGTTGTTTTTCTCACGATTTTTCTGGTATACTGACTGCTATGTCGTCTGTAAGAAACAATCAAAACACTTGCAGTATTTTAAGTTTAGTGTCTTCATCAAGTTTCTGCTCGACTTTTTTTCTGTCTTCAGTGTCTTTTAAGAACAGCATGAACTTAACCACTATCAGTGTTTCATGCCGGGAAATACAGCGTCTCGAAGCTTTAAGTATTACTAATATCATAACCTAGCCAAAAGGAAGACAGTGAAATGTATTGTTCAAAAATATTCCCTTTACCAAATTTGGTAATAAGCATCGTGAAGCGTGTGAAAAAGTTCACTTTTGCTTTCAAGTTCTACTCTCAACAATATCTCGTTAACAGGAACCTATCATTTTCAGTGTCAAGCAAAACTGTTTCCCATAAATGGCTTGGAGAAGTGTTTGTAACAATTCACTTTCGCTTCCATTCTCTTCGTGTACATCTTAATATCTTTAAAACGTGAAAAAGGGTAAAACTGTTGTGTCAGAAGAAATGGTTCCAAACTCAGTCTGCACTGTTATACCGTTATCTGAGCCTGGGGACATTCCGGGCCAACATGAACCGCTGTTCTCAGACTTTTTTTGTTTTGTTTCTTTTGTTTTCACTCTTCTATATTTTAAAACATTGTGAATATCGGATTTAAGGAACCTTTTCTTTCTTGCATGTAGTTATACTGAAGTATTGGCCGAAGAGTTTATCTACTTTTTCCTTGACTGCAGAGATATTACCTTGACCAGAAAGCTACTTCTTCCTTGACTTCAGCGATATAACTTGGCCCAGAAAAAAATTCTTGTTCGGATTGGCGCCATAGGTTATTGTCAGTGCCTGAACCCGCCAGCCTCCATCACTGAGATGGATTGGAGTAGCTTTGAAAGAATTAATTGCTAATTTATTGTTTGTCAGTGTTTGCTTTCGAAAAGTTCATGTCAGTTAATGTTATATTGCTCACAGCAAGAAGGAGTTTATGATCATAAATATAAACGAAAGTTAATTTGGCGGAACTATTGTCCAGCGTCATGTCTGCCGGGCTAAATAGGACAAGAAACATCCATCTCTTCGTCACCGCTTGCACTATTACGCTCACTTGGTTTTCTTCGACTGGTCACGTACCAAACATCAACAGAAGACAAACTCACAAAGCAAAAGTCTCTAAGTTTAATTAATTCTTTTCAGTGTTTCAGTGGCGTGTAAAACAAAACCTGACTAATATCGCTTTGATTTACGTATCTATGTTTAACGTTTGTGCCCCTTTTTGGAATTTATCGTAGGAAAACGACAATTATGTTGAGCTGTGAGCTAAACCTTACCTTTAAGGAGCCCAAAATCATTTTGCAATTTAGATTTTTTATTAAAAAATCATCTCTGAAAGTTAGGAATCAAGAAAGCAAACTGAATGCACATAGTTTTTTGAACTTTAAAATATGTATGACTTCTTAAGTTTGTAAAATGAGACACAAAAATTGGTCAATGCTGTTATTGTATGGGATTTTATCAAGTAGACGGAGTCTTTCTCACTGCGTACTGAGTCTTTTTCCCCTTTTCTATAAGAGATGTGAAAACACAGCTGTTTTGCCTTTATATCGTAAATATAACACGGATCATAAGGAAAGTTTCAGAGTTCGGTTTGTGCTAGCGCCAGTTGAGAATGTAATGGTATCGTTGGTTTGATCGCTTCGATTTTTAGATGGTTAGAGCAGCTCCAAAATATTTCATTAATGGTTACTGTTTCTTAAAAAAAGTATGTTTGCTACAAAATATCTTTGGTATGCTAGTGTACTGTAGTGGTTTCTAAATAAAAGAGGAATAAAGTGTTTTTAAAAAAGTTGTTTTGGCGGAATGTCGTCATTTCCGCAAGGATTAGCAAATGACCCTCGTGGCTTTGAAAATGCTTGCGAAAATAACATTAGTACAGATGTGTTTTGGCAGCCTGTCTGGCTTTGTGTATCCCAGGTCGTGCAACGAGTAACAGTAACAAACAAACTCTGTTTACTAAATTGTAAAACTTCTCAGTTTTATTTTTTTCAGTGGCTTTAATTGAAAACCGCACCCTGACCAGTACCGCTTTGATTTACGTCAACAGAAAACGATCTGCATTACCCGGTACCTTGTCTTTTTTACATTTCCTGCTTAAAAAATAATTGTATAACGACAACAACAATTAAACTGGCGAACCAAATTAGTATGACACGTCCGGGCCAACTAAATGTATAAACTTCCCTGTTAGTGTTACAAAGTCTGAAAATGGCTTCTTTTCCAGAAATGAGCAGAGCAGTCGCGATCGGACATTTTAGCAAAATACGTACAGTGCATTTGAATTTGACTTTGATTCAGTTTTTTAACAGTTGTTTCAGTCGAAATTGAGTTTAGCTTGACGCATGCGCACTAGATCACCTGAAAGTAGAAATGAAACAGTTACTTTTCATACAAGCACGTGTTCTTTATTTGTATTGGGGTTAACTTAATAAATTGAGATTTACAAATTTTAAAATATCTACTGTACTGATTGTATACTATATACAAAAACTGCTGATTGAAAAACATGATCAAATCGTTTGATGAGCCTGCACAAAATAAACTCAGCCTCTTGGTGTTTAATTGTGGAGAACTTGGTGGTTTCCTGTACATCAGTTCTTGTCAACACCACGCCAGATTTTGATCTCCGTGAGTAATATCGCACACTTCAATGTCGGTCGGTCGCGTTTGTTCACATTTTTGATTTATGAAATTTTTTTTTCAACCCTTAAATTCAATTACTGCAACGGAAGGCTCGCGCAGCGCCATGCACTTCGAATGCCTCTGTTTCTCTCAGTTTTTAACTGCGCCGCGTTTGTTTTGTTTAGGAAATAACCCAGAAATGCATCAAAGCCCACCAAGCGACAAATCGCAACAAGGCTTTTTTATCTGCCATGTAAGTTATCAGGAAGTGTCACTTTCCTATCTCCGTCACGCAATTTCAGTGAATGCTTGAAATTTTAGTTTTCACATTTATATTTGGAGGTGATAATTAAAATTGATTGCTGAGTTCACACTCGCTCTCTTCCGCCTATGCGTCAACACGCCAGGACGACGCTTGTGTCTTGCAGGTGAGTTGTGTCACAGAGCTCCTGTCTGCTTAGATCTTAGCGTCAGTCCGGCTGCTGATCGTTTGTGTCAGCACTCCCAGATCAACTGTTGAGATAACACTGAGCGCAAAGCAGAAAACTACTAATAATTCATATGGATGTAAAAAGTCCAATTTGTCAACCAGATAAACTGTATCGAGGAAGCAAACACTAATTTAATTAAAACCCAGATCGTTAATTTCTCTAACTGGGGGACTTAGACTTCCAACTGCGTGTTAAGAATCTAAAATTTGAACTTTTAGCAATTATTGTTTTTATTGCGGGGTTTTTTGACTCTAGCGATAAACTTTTGTCAACATGGGCCCAACTAATTCTCCATCAAAAGGGTATTTCTTTTTACATGCTAATAGGTGTTAATGCGTATGTGGACAGGTTTATTGTTCGTCTTAAAAACACCCAGATTCCAGATGTCAAAACCATGTCCAGTGACCGGAAAACGAAGCTTGGAATATTAAAAGCTTTCCAAAGAGAGGTGTCTTCTCATACGTTTTAGACTGTTCACCATAGCAAACCAAAACACACGGAATATCATAAAGGAATGTGCTCGAATCTCATTATGTATTGTCACAAGTAATGTAACCTTTCATTGGAAGTAATTTCAGAGCATAATTGTATTAATGTCGTCCCTTGCGATTGATCGAGTTAAACGAGTGAGTCAACACTTTCGATGGCTCTCAACACTCCGACAATAGCACGCTCTCTCAAATGACAGAAACTTGAAGCACTGAACGAACAATTACTGACTGCTTGTGAATAGAAAACGTCACGAGTTACTGTGCGAAATATTTTGTACTTACACTAACATCTTTACAGCAAGTTTGCTTGTCAGTTTTGTAAAGCACGAAATTGCAAGAATTTTTCCATTAAAGGATCGCTTAATTGGAAGTGATTGAGACAGGGAGGTGTGAAAGAAGTTTCGGCATATGAAACTCAAGCAAATACGGATTATCTCTGCGGCAATTAAGAATTCAACGGAAGAAGGCAAAGTAGACGGCCCGTGACAATGTTGCAGTAAACTGCCCGCGAGATGTGGTGACTATTTTGGGAACACGTTTGTCATAATTGACACTGTGCCAATCTCCTCTGCGCAAACGGATCTCACATACATTCGTCCTTTTTTGTCGATCGCATATTAGCACCGCTAAATCCTATTGAGACAAGTTTGGGTTTCAGTTCAAGACCTGAGAGCTTCAGCCATGAACAAGTGGACGTTAAAAAGCTTCCATGTGGCTGTGTTTGTGTTTATATTCGTGAAGTCTGACACCGCAGCTACTGTGCGCTTTGAGATTGATGAAGAAAAACCGAGAGGCTCATTTGTGGCTGATATCTCGCAAGAAAAAATACCAGCTGGATTTCGCAAAGGTGGTTTTACCAATATCGTGTACGAAATAAGTAATTCTTTTGCCCGGAATTATATGGAGCTCGGTAGAACCAGTGGAATTATTAGAACAAGAGCTGTTCTAGACAGAGAGGCACTGGCGCTGCCAAATGACGTTCTACTGGTCCGAGTCACAGTATCCGCCGATGGTCCGGTCTCGGCTTTAATGTCTGTAGAAGTCAAGATTCGCGATATCAACGACAACTCGCCAAGTTTCCCTAAAAAACTACAGTTTATTTCGATCTCGGAATCTGCTCCCTTGGACTCTAGATTCCGTCTTGAAGTTGCTGAGGACCCCGACTTGGGTAGTAATTCAATCGACAAGTATGAAATCGTCAAGGGAAATGAAGAAGGGTTTTTTGGGTTGAATGCTAAACGGTTCAGCGCAGTCAACTTAGTTTATGTAGATTTAGTAAACGTCAAAAAGCTAGACCGAGAGCGCAATGATTCGTTCCAACTTGTGATACAAGCAACTGACAAAGGCAACCCTCCTCGCGCAGACACTAAGACACTAAACATTACTATTCTTGACTCGAATGACCAAAGCCCAGAGTTCAGCAAAGACATCTACACGGCTGAAGTGAAGGAAAATCAACCTGCAGGCACGTTTGTTGTGAATGTTAGCGCGACCGATAAAGACGTGGGTACAAATGCGGAGATTCGCTATTTCATAGATAAGAAATCACAGAACAGGGAATTGTTCAAGCTGGACAATGTGACGGGAGAGTTGCGGACTAACCAGATTTTGGACTACGAGTCGGGGCAGCCGGGCCGTCCCTATCGGCTGATGATTACAGCCAACGATCAGGGGCCTGACAGTATTCCTGTCATCGCACTGGTTTCCATAAAGGTCAGCACTTAATATCAATATTATTAATAGTTACATTTCGCCTATGGTTGTAATATACTTATATAGAAGTGATATATATCAACGGTATTCGTTTGTAGTCAAGTTGTCGAGTTTTATTTTTCCTAAAGTCTACAATCGTTTTAACTTTGACTTTAAAAGTTAGTAAATTCAGGTTATGACAGCGCCAGATGTTCACGTGGGCCGTGTTTTTTTCGCGTACTGTTCATTTCTGTGAAGAAAAAAACGAAAGATAAGCTCGTTGTGGTTGAGTTTAGACCTTGTGAACAGATATTGGCGTATGTGACTCTGAAAACTCGGCAACAGAGACAGTTTCTTGTTTTAGTATCGTACACAGGAAAAACTTAGCGGGGTATTAACATGGTAAACATGTTCACGAAAGGATTAATGCACCGAAAGACTTGTTAAAAATATTTTCTGGCAGGAAGAAGATGGACACACATGCTACAAAAATTTAATCATGTGATGCTGCATTTGTTCGAATTTGGGTGTTTCAAATCACGTTTCCTTGTTCGGAATCGTAGCGAATGTGTGGAGTTTCATTTTTCCGGCAAGCGGTTAAAGTGTTGTTCATTATTGGCTGTAAGTAGCTGTAAAGCTCTATTTTAATTTTTAATTTGCTGTGATCTGTACGCAAAGCTGTGAATCTGTCCTTCGTTACGGAGATAAGAATTGACCAAATGCTTGGCCTCTGCCAAAATCTGCGCATGCTATGTAGTGGCTCTTGACTTGTCAGTGAAGGGCGCCGGTTTTCTCGCAATCATAAATCTTGTCTTTGCGGCGATACGTGAGCCGAGTAATCGTTGTTTTGTTTTTAAAAATCCTCTTACTATTGAGTGCAACACAGCGCGAAATTTTATCATCAGCGATTACTTCCCGCTGTGCATCTGAAGGGGCACTGCTAGACTAATGCTTCGTATAATTTCCCCTCGCACGAGCTCGCGCGACTGTGAACATGTTCTACATAGTTTGTTTTTGTTGTTTTCTGAGGACTCATGAAATTGTCATCGCCTTTGTAACTTTGTTGGCACACAAAATATGCGGGGTGCCCGGGTCTCATCCACATGAGGAATTTAATGTAATAACTTTGTGTATTGTCTGTCCTCTCCAATTTATTAATTCTCTTTCTGTGTTCACAAATTTTGTATTCTCTTTTGAATTAGCTTTTCTTGTTCTTTTGTTTGCGTTTGAACAAACTCGCCCGCAAGGCTCTTTTTGTTTTGGCGCGATCAATTTGTCAGCACGCTTTCGGGGTTTCAGAAACTTAATTGGTTCTATGTACCTTGGAAAGGAAACCTCCATTTACGTGCTGTGTGATTTGCATGTAAAAGCCCAAAGGGTGAAATTTTCACCTACCTTGCACTCATTGTTTTGTTGAAATTAAACAGCACTGTGAATCAAGGACATAATTATTGGGTATGTATAAATATTGATTTCAAAAATCTGGGATGAAATTTCAGCCTTCTCATAATCAAACTTCTTCTTTGTTTTACTCGAAGATGGACGTAAAGATACAGATGTCGGAGATGTGCTGTTATTAGAGCCCAGTTAGGCGTGTTTCCGTTCCTTACACGTACATTAGCTCCAATACAGCTGAACAAACGAAAAAACTTTTACCTGTTAAGTTTTCAAAACGATCTTTTTTTGCGTTTAAATTTGAGCTCGCTTCTCCTCTAAACAGACACTCGTGCTTTTTTTTATCATACGACGACAGACTTAACTAACTTTGATAGAAGCTAGCTATTAGAAGGAAAGCAGCAATCCAAGGCGTATCACTCTGTTGTTTTTTCTAAATATATGTTTAACTTGGTTAGTAATGAAATAGATCATGATCATGTTTGAAGGCTGCTGACAGAAGCTTAATTGGAGGGCCTTGGAGCGGGCACTAAATGCATTTTAAAGCACTCGTCACTCAGGGCACATTTTCAGCTCTCAACACATTTTTGCAGTTTTCAGAAGTTGATGAAGTGATCTTAAATTGAGAATACTTTTTCTTTTTTGTAATTAGGCGATCTCTTACTAATTGCAACGATGTTTCATTAACGAACTATTCATTAAACGGACGCCTTGTAGGATGAAAAGTGCTCCGTGGAGCTGTGTTTGCCTTTCTTGTTTTCGTTTTCACCGTGGTATATTAAATAACAATCTTGGTGACTTTTGTGCCCTTTCTTTTCAAACAAAACTGTCACTTTAAAGAACCACTTGTGTAATCAAAGTTTTTTCTCATCTGGGCACGTTTTAATGTTTGAATTTTTCAAATTTTGTATAATGTTTCTATTTCTTTTGCTGAGATAAAGTGTTTCCAATTTGGACGAAGTTATTTGACCGCCAGATTTGGTGTTCTCAAAGCCTTTTCTATCACCGTTTGCCGCGTGGTTTTGACAAGCTAACAAGGACCCATTATCCTATATCATACATTTCTGAATAGTTTGTTGGGCGGTAGAGAATTACTGTGTACAGAGGCATTAGTTAGCCTTGTCACATATGACAGATTTCGGATAAATGTCTCTTTCATTTGACAATGGTGCGACATTCCTTGCTTTATAAGAACTTTTAAAGAGTTAAGGGTTTTTTTACCCACCAGTGAATCAGTTTTTAACACAGACTTCAGCGTTTACGCCCGAATAAATTTGTGATTTGTGTTAATTTGAGCTACGAACGCTGCGCTTTTGTTCTTAAAAACCTGGGTGTTTTTTTCAGCTGTTTTCTTTTCGTAGTTATCGATGTTAACGCCTGCATGAGTTACTCCAGTGCGTACTTAAACTATCAAAATCTCTTAGCTATATATCTAAGGCCTTCATTTTTAGTCCCTTATTCTTAAGCTTTTAAAATACCGCCTCCAGCTCTTCCGCAACATAGATATACTTTCCGTAATCGCGTTCATGCCGTGAACAGTTCAGAATCCATTAAAATTGAGTTTTCTATCCATTTCCTGTGTTTAAAACAAACCCATTTGCACGGTGAAGGGCTTTTTAGAGTTGCAATAATATTGTTCATGTGTCAAGTGAATAAAGCTTAAGTTATATTTATGATCGTAGTAAATGAGCAGCAACATTAATGAAGATACTTTGGTTATTGAATTCAAATAAAAAAAACTGCATGTAAACAATTCAGCAAACTGGGGTTGGGTTCATTTTAAAAGTATTATAAACCAAGTGAGAGCCGGTAAAGTTTGCTGTCAACCTGCCTGAGGCATTGAAAAACAAACTGAGTGCGAGCATAAGGCCGAAAAACCTCAGCCATTCGTTAAATTGTTATAGCATTGTGATGGAATCTATGCGAGCTTCACCATATGCATGGCGCCGCACAGACCGCGGAATATGAAAGTGTAAGATTGCCGCTGTCATGTACTTAATTCATTATAAAACCTTTTTGTTTAGTTCAATCTTGAGTATTTTGTCTGTCAGCCTTCCTGGCCACAGATGACATTGTTTTAAGGAGGGTAACTATTGTTTTTAAAATCATGTTCTAGAACCCTACAATAGGCTCCTCGATACTCGAATTAAGCAGAAGTTCTTTCTCTTTGCTTCTTTATACCAAAGTTAATCATATTTGGCTCGCTTAAACTCCCGTTAATTGAGTCGAACTTTATAAATATGCACTCTTGCATTGTGCCTTGTAGCTGGATGTTTGTCCAGTGCAAAGTACAAGGATATTTTCAGTAGATCAAACTGAGCTTGTTCAGCCGGTTAAAACCGTGAAATGTGTATAAACGATCAAGCTGGTTTCAAAATTCCAGCGAGAAGGGAGCTTAGCCATGCATGCACTAGCATTTCCACATTTTACAGGCAACCCACGAGCTTGTGAAAATGTTTAAATGTATAGTGCAAATCAGTCCCTTCGATAAATTGAAGCCGAGAATGTAGGGTTTTGTGATAAAAATGACGATTTTAAAAAAATGGTTAAAGATTGTGCAAAGTAAGAATCGGCGATGAAACAGTCATAAATTCCAACTTCTTAAGACACACTTGCAGCAAACCATGTCAGTATTTTTTGTAAGCAAATGAGATGTCGATGTTTCTAAATCAAATAGAGAGAAAAACTACCTATGTTGAACTACATTGTATGGTCAGAGTACGAACGTTTGGTTTACCGCAGTGTAGAATACGGGGAGTCAATTGTTTTATAAAAGGCTGAGACAAACGAGATTCACATTCATTTTTGCGAGAAAACGACTTCACTTTCATCGATCAGTTTCTGATGAGAAAACAAAAAAGCGACACTAAAACCTTTTATCCTTTAGTTGCCGTTTTTTTTGCTCCGTCAGTGAAATTCTTTTATTAATTTTTCCTTGTGGGACACAATTCCGGTTCCAGAAACACCCAAATAAACAAACAAACGCCACTGTTCGTGTATAGAGTGTTTTTAAATTGACGTTTTTTATTTCTTAAAGACGTCAGCGCAAGCGAAGTTATTAGAGAAGTTTCTTCTGTTTTGTTGCATATCCATAAGAAATAATAATAACTCGTGTCAACAAGAAAATATTGCGAAATTAATCAAATTTAAAAGAAGACAATATTTTCGTATTCACCTAATTTGACTAAAAGTAATAAGATAAATCAAAAAGTAATTATGCAAGCAATTTCCAAGTAAAGTAGACGTAATTAGAATCATGGCTCTTATTAAATGCTGTATGGTCCTTATACCGAGAAAGAGCAGCTGCTTTCGAAGGAAGCTGTAATCGCATTTAGTACAGTTTGTGCAGTCCACGCATTACCGCTATTTATTTTGTCAGTGTTACAACTTCATCTCCGGCGCTCATTTTTGTTTTGAATTATGTTGGAACTGCATGTAGAAATAGTTATGTGAACTCCTGAAAACAAAATCTCAGTTGGAGCTTGCTTACAGCAGGGTATTTTGCAGCTGAAGATCAATATTTTTCTGCGCTTGAATTCCTAAAAACATGTTTATGCAAAGAGGTTTTTTTTGATCACATGCCTTGTCGCCGAGTTTAATGAAGCCGCGGGTCTCAACTTATCGCGAAAATCTTTCTTCACTACTCTAATTAAAACGGAAGCAACTGTCTCTATAAACTGCTAATTTACTGATTAAGTTGAATTACTCATAAAATTGAGACAAAAATTTGACCATAACCGGCAATTTTAATAAGACTGAAAGTTTAGCGGCAGTCGGTTTTTAACTTGAGTCGAGTTTATATTAGTTCTAGAAGACTCAGACTCAGAGGCTTGGGAAACAATCAAAGGTTTCATATCTGTTAGATGTTATCTGACTCTTGATTAATTTATTTTAATTTCGTTTCAGGTAATAGATGAAAATGATAACACTCCGAAGATTTCAATTGAGCGAAAGTCTTTGTTCCAGTCAGACGGTAAGCTCCCCGAGGATGTTCCCCTGGGGAGCGTTGTCGCGTCCGTGATAGCCAGTGACAAAGACAGCGGCCAGTATGGCGAAGTTGACCTCGAGCTTTACGAAGACAGAGGCGACTTTTCTTTGACCAATCTGTTTGATAACCAGTACGTTATTCAGGTCAAGCGGCGTCTCAGCCTAGACGTGCGCGCGCAGTATGACCTCGTGATTGTAGCCCGAGATCGAGGCTCACCGAGACGGGTGTCAAACAAGACTCTAACTGTTGTCCTTGCCGATAGCAACAGAAATGCACCCAAGTTCGAGAAGTCGATTTATTCAATCAAGTTATCTGATGACACTAAGCCAGGAACTATTGTTGAGACATTAGTAGCCACTGATGCAGACAAAGGAACAAATCAGCAGTTGAGTTTCCGTCTAGTTTCTTTGTTTGACACACACAAAAACATTTCAATAGTCGACACAGAGAAATGGTTTGCTCTCGATGCTCTGCGAGGAAGTCTTCGACTTAAAACAAAACTTTGGTGCTCTTTTACGCCTTCATTCGTAATAACCGCTGAAGTTCGAGATCATGGGCGCATACCAAAGCGAAACCGCTGTACACTGAATGTGACAGTCGCGTGTACAAAACACAACTATGAATTCCGCGTGTTCGAACGTAAGCCTCCCGGGACAAAAGTTGGAGACTTCGGTGCTGACCTACGACTTCCAGATAAACAGCTTTTGATCCATTTGTCTCAAGGCAAAGATCGTTATTTTACAGTGAACAACAAGACAGGCCTGCTGGCGCTCGCAAAAGAGCTAGACCGCGAGGAAGCCAGTTCGCATCTCTTGAATGGGTTCGTCACGGATGGCACAGTTAGGACACCCGTTCAAGTGTTCGTGCGTGTTCTCGATAAGAATGACAACGCGCCCCGGTTTGTTGGAATTGACGGGCAGATATCGGTGAATATTCCCACTAACGCAAGGCCCGGTTATAGGGTGTGGAAAGTGGTGGCCAAGGACCCGGATGAGGGGCGAAATGGTAAAGTGAGCTACTCGATAATAAACAGCAACGGTCATGATGCGTTCACTATTGACGAGGAACAAGGGCACATCTTGCTAACCAGGAACTTGACCAAGAAATCCTACATCGTGACGATTAGAGCCGCTGATAATGGAGCGAGGCCCAAGCAACGCCTGGTTAGAATGAAGGTGTACCGGGACGACACGCTCGTCTTGCCAACGGTCAGACTGCCCACGACAGACAACAAGGTCGCTGTTGGCGTTAATGCCAGGGAGTCTGACAATACAAGGTTCACGAACAAGGAGCTGATAATTGTGATCGTGCTCTGTACGTTCTGTGGCGTGCTGGTGATCATGTTGATTGCTGTCATAGTGGCTAAGTACAAACGCAAAACCGCTGCTAACAAACGCTCCAGCTACCACGAGGCCGAGATAAGCCGTGAAGACGCCCTCAAAGCCTCCAAGAAGATGTATAAAGACGCTACACTCAATAAGTCAGCAGAAGAAGGCCACCACGCCAAGTGTAAGAACAGCAGGTCTAAGAACGGCAAGGCAGGGCCATTGCCCAAGAAGACCTCTCTGACCAACAGCCCGCTGGCTACCAGCCCACCTACCGCAGACGCAACATGGTCAGTGCGCGAGCATCAGAGCCCAAGTACATCATACATGGGTAGTGAGTACGTTGGTACAGATTGTGAGACTGATAGTGGCCGAGAAGACATCGTGCATTTCTCGCCCTATACCACCCACAGCCCCGCGCAAAAGAAGGCGCACGACTGTAGGACTGGATCTTTCAGCTCTCCTCCCCAGGCTCCCCCGCCGTACACTCCTCCTCGAATCGTTCGAAAGCACAGCGGCAGCCCTTCATCGACCTTACCGCTCAAGCGTGACCGAAAGGTTGGTAAACCTTCATTGGTTAAAATACCTGGAGTCACGCATTCGGCCACGGACCTGTAGTCACGCGGTGTCACGCCTACACCCCTCTTTTACTCCAGCGACGCTGTTGAGGCTGAGAGTCCCGGATGTAAGCAAATTTTCTTAAAGAACGTTCGCACGCAGTCATTACGCAGTAATGTGCCAATTTGGAGAAAAGTTGTGTTGTTCTGCTTTACGCAGAGAGTAGTTATGATATGTAATGGACTCTTCACTGAACTAGTGACATTTTCCGGCGATGAGAATGTGAGGAAAGTTATAGGAAAGATCGTAGTCTGAAATAAGTTAAAGAAACACGGAACTAAGTTATCAGGTTAAAGTATGTTCATGGCTACACAGTAAAGATAATCCCAAAGTCCGCCTAATGACGTTTTACGTATAAATCTTAAGAAAACGTTTATTTCAGAGCTCTCAGAACAAAATGTTTTAAAGTTAACAATGCATTCAGTTGAACTGGATTGTTTATTTGATATTGAAACAGTAAAGAAAATGATATTTGTTGTTTCTGTGAACTGCATTTAGATGGTTCAGTTGCCTAGAGAAGGCACTGAGACAATTCAATATTTTTTGGAAGATATCTGGAGTTAAATTAATACGTACGATGTATATACCTGTATGATTGTGTTCAGATAAGAGTTTTGATATTAAAAGGATATTAAAGAATTCGTATTAAAGAGTAGGTTGTTTGTGTTGTGTACACTTATCCTCGTTTCCAGTGAGAGAGCAATAGCAAAGTACCCTCATTTCCATGAACGTATGTACCTGGTGCGGAACGAAGCCAAGAACGTTGAAATCCCCGAAGAGAAAAACAAGAGGTCTTCAGACCTTTTTGACTCGCTTTCGTTTTTCGCTCACACCGACGACACACCGTGTCACCTCCTTGTTTCCACTGGAGATGTTAGCTTTTTATAACCAAAGAAAGCGTTCAAAAAGATTTCGGAACATATATAACTTGGATATTGTTATCGATCAGTACACAGCCAACAAAGCTAGCAGTGAAAATATGAACTTTACTTATCATCTGTACAATTTCGCAGTAGGAACACTGCGTTTACAATGCTGCAAACTGAATAGTTTTGTCTATTATTGTGGTGTTACTTTTATAGAGTTACTACATTCCTTACGCACACGTACACAGACTAAACAAGTCTTAGCTTCCAATGTGATAAAATATTTTAGAACCTCTCGGTTACTTCAACCAACTAATTTCGGCGGCGTCCGCTTGTTCCACCTACACTTTACCTTAAATAACAACAAAGGAATGGGCGCAACTGTCGTCGCGGGAAGGTGGTTGTATTGCAAAAACTAAGTCGAAGGCGAAGTATGTTGTTGCAACACACGGATCAAGAGTTTCAGACTTCGGATCCAAATTCAAAAGAAAAATGAGCACTCATTAAGTTAGGCTATTTTTTAGCGATGATTTACAATGGAAGCCTGAAATTCTTGATCTGTGAATAGAAACAGCTCATCAGATTTAAGGTCGACTTACGCCCCTGATTTATCTAACTGTTCTTTTGAAGTAAAATTCAAAACCTCAATAAAAGCTTTTCTTGCTAACTTCGTGCCTAGCACGTGTGACTAGCTTCGATGTCTTTGAAGCATCAAGACTCGCGCTAGGTCGCCAAGTTGCCGCACTGAAAAAGATAGCGACTGGTCATTTTACCTTATGAATACTCTAAGCACACGTAAACCCGAATGCGCTAACAAAAAAATTACGGAAAAGTTTTAACAGCTCCCCAAAACATATTAATTTCTTCGCCGCCGTCGTAAGCGTTTGGCTCGCAAGCCAGTGTTGATGTAAGACGTTCAGAAGCCATATTTTCTGTCGCGGTCAAGTATCAAGCAAACTCAAAGGATTTCCGAGTGTAACTGTACAAAGACCGAAAAGACTTGTGGGTTATCAAGAGTTTACTGAAGCTACGACGACAATGCGCATGCTCGTAACAGGAGACGTATTTCCCTTTAAAAATGTAACATCTCTGGAAAGTATTACAAAGAAAAGGTAGAACGACCTTTAACCTTGAGTTTGGTAACCCACCAGAACTAAGTTGGGGCTCGATGGACCAACAGTTTCAAAGATTGTTTTCCGTTTCAGGGATTCCCAATATGAGAAAAAAAAGTGTAGAACAATTCTTTAGAAATATTCGCTCATGCTGCCTCATTCAAGCACTTGCAAGTAACTAACAACTTTTGTTTGCTATAATGTTCGGAATTTTTTGTTCATTGAAGGAATATAACTTTATCGCAACTGCCCCGATTTAAACGAATGGAGTTGGTTAAACCGACGGTTGTTTAGTTTTTCTCAACTCCTAACCTTTGCAATCCGAAGCTTATGTTTGAAAACCCACATTTACTTTGGGTTTGTTATTAACTTTTTCTGAAACAATTGCGTATCCATAGCGTTCGTCTTTCCTCGTTTTGACCTGATTAATAACCAGCTACTTGTCCATTCGTTTGCCCCTCTGTGGGTGATTGCGAGTACATTGCCTCAGGCTGTACTGGTGAGGCATACTGTTGTTCAGCTGGGGAGGCTGCCATTTGGGGACTCGCATCGTAGGGTGTGGTTGAGTCGTACTGCTGCTGGACATCAGCCGAAGGGGTCTCGGTACTAGCCAAGTTGGGATCGGCGTAGGCTAGCACTGGTGGGGCACAGGGTTGCGGGGCGTTGGGTGGACAGGGTGGGGCACATGGTTGCTGGGCGCTGAATGGACGGGATGGGGAACAGGGTGGTAGGGCGCTGGATGGACGGGGTGGGGGCACTAAAGAAAACAATCAGAGGTTGGTCATTTGCATACTGAGTTAGCACTACCGATATCACTAATACCTTTATACACATCTCAACATCCAAATCACAACATCAACAAAAACTAGATGTGCGTAACATTTAACTTTGTCTGCTGCTCGCAGATATTCACATGTCATGCAGGAAGACGTTTCAGAAAGAGGAAAGACAATTCAAAGTCAGCTACTAAGTCAGTTTTAAAATTTGATTTTTTATATGTGTTACAATGAAGTTGCCTCGTCAACATAATTTTAATTAAAAAGGAAACAAGGATGTTACTAGCAAACAGATAGTTAGGCAGACGGACAGACATTGAAAGACCAGTTTTAAAAAAATCTGCTTCTACGCGTTGACGAGCAGGCTAAAAGCGTGTTTTAATTGCAAGGGTTGATAAGATATGTTTAAATTAGCTCGTAAGGTTTGCTGTACAGCTAGCGTTTCGAGCGTAGTTGTTTTGTTAAAGCAGGCAGACTGAAACGACAGACAGACATACAGGCAGAAAATAAGCAGATTGACAAGACCAATGTTGTTAATTTTACTATTGAAAGCTTTCTATCAATGAAGAATTGTGCACTTGAAACTAAAACAAACTTACGAAGCGGAAGTGATAGACTGTAGATACCTCCGATTGTCTGTAAATGTTAGTATTTTAAAGACTTTTGAGTGACTGACGGCTCCTTGTAAGTTGTTTGTCAAACAAACTGCTTCCGGGTTTTATGACAACTGTATTTGGATTGCGTCAAAAGTCGTGTAAACTCCGGCCTCACACAAAAAAGTAAAAAAGGCTCTCTAACAAACTCTCTCGACCCATATAAGAAAGACTTAACTCTGGAATCAGACCCCCCCCCCCCCCCCATCTTCAAAACTTAAACGATTCTGACCTCGTACCCAGGCTACGTAGTTTTCCCTCAAGTTAAAGAGGCTACGTATGATTACCTGATTTAGCGGCTACACAAACTGGTCTGTTGATGGCGGTGGCATCGGGACATTCTGGCATCACGCATTTTACTTTCTGCAACTTGCACGTTTCGCCCGCTGGACAATTAACATTCTGCAGCAAAGGGACACTCGCTGTTATCATCTACTAGTTATATAAGAAGTCAGTAAACTCTATAGTATTGACAAACAACTATAATTTTATTGTCCAATTAATGATTGATTTGGACAGTTTCCACGAAGACTTTCACAGGACATTTTCCTGTCCAATTTCAAATAATTGGATTGTTGTGCTTCAACCAATCAGATCAGATTCGCACAAGCACCGAATCCACCAATCAACGCAAAGCATTCTTCGTGAGCAACTTTGCGCGCGCTCATGAAGCTCAGCACAGCGAACAATCATGGCGGATTTTGTCAGTGACTTTTCTGAGCTAGATTTGCCCAGTTTTTCTCTGTAATTCGATTTTCAAGGCGAAGATAGTAATATGCATGGGAAGATTTCCCGTTGTACAAGAAGTAGAACTTGTCAGGAAAAGAAACAGCAGTTTCAACAAAAACACTTCAAAAAGCACCAAAACATGGTTGAATGCTTTTGATGAATGGAGAAGACATCGCGGCGAAACACAAACCTCTAAACAGATATGTGAAAGCACTGCATTGCCATTTAGGCCTTTGTTTGGCTCAAAAGCTATATAATTAATAAGTAAGAGGACTATATGCTTGTCCAATTCGGAAATAATTGGATGAGACATACAATTATTTCGAAATTGGACAAGCATGTAGTCCTATTATATATACTATAAACGGCATTCTACGATTTTTTTTTCTACGCCCACTTCAAGATGGCGGACGTTTACTACTGCAACACTGCTCAAACTAAGACTCGTACTTAGAAAAATTTCAAGAAAAAATAGAAGTTAAAAATGCCGAAGAAAGGTTGGCATGACGAGTCTCGAACGTTGGACCTCTAAACAGGGGCACTATTCACTACCACAACACTAACCCATCATTTCGCTGCCAGAGTTCTCACAAAAGTAACACTAGCCCTAACTAACCATACACAACCATGAACAACCATCAACAGCACTTTGATATGAATTTATGTATAAATAAATGAGCCGTGACAGTCCGCCATCTTGAAGTGGTCGTATAAAATAAATTCGCCCTCCCCGGTAGAGGCGGACCAATTGCCTTTGAGGGGTGGGGTGGAAGGAAAGTTTGAAATATATTCAATGAAAGAAAAAATAATCTTGCGACGTGCCCGGTAAGCTCTATATCATGCGGTGCGTTTTGGCTGGAAAAAAATTCCCTGTTTATCGTTCAGCGGGAGAAAAATTCTTGCAGTGACCAAGTCTTCAAACCCAATCCCCTCCTTCTACACCACCACCACCACCCAATCAAAAATTAAATAATTCACCTCAGGCTTGAACCTTCATGGGGAAGTAAAAATAATCTAGTTATCGGAACTACTTTTTATCAGGAGTTACAGACATTGGGAATTCGACTTATCCGATAGTAAGCTCAAAATTTTTAGAAGGAGAAACAACAGTTATCAACATAATGAGTTCGAGTTATCGAGAGCCAGCTCAGTTGCTAAGAATCAGAGGAGATTGGGTACTGTCTGTAAAGATGCGAAAAAAGCAAAGGCAAATAAAGCCGGCGAAGAGAAGGAGAGAGAAAAGCAGTCTATTTTGGAGGATATTTATCAAAATATTGTCAAATAACGACAGAAATGCAAGGTGAGGTTCATAGTTCATTGATTATTAAATCTGGCTTAGAATGACTCCTTGCCAGCAGAAGCTGCTTGATTCCTAAGGCAGAAATACAGTGTTGTCGTGCAGCAGTATTGTAAAATCCCTTATCCCACGTTACTGCCCTTGTCTAGCACAGACGGAATGGACATTACTGATTTGAGGGAAATTAGCCTAGTGTTACTTGGTTACACATGAATATGTCTGTTATGTCAAGATCAGTGGTAACATGAAAGTGGGAAAGTTTGAAAGGTTAGTTTTACTTACCGAACACGGATCCGGGTCACGGACTAAAGATGTAGGAATTGGGGAAAATCAAAAAAAATATTAGTTGAAAAAACTTATAGAAGAATGAATGAAGGCCTCCCCATCCCCCAAACACCATTCCGATAGCTACTTTGCACGTTCTCATTTTTTCTTAAGCAGTTTGAATCCCTGTTGTGCCCGCGGGCGTTACCGGTTAGTGTGAATGGCCCACGCGCGTATAACTGGATGTGCCAAGCTTGCGCGGTGATGTTTTCGTTCGAAAAAATGGCACACCACAATATACTAATTAAATTCGAACGTAAGCTTTTAAGGGAAAGACAAAACTTGGGCCTTGACGCCGTGACCTCGCTATCCGACTCCCGTCAGTACAACGAGGCCGCAGTTTGGTGTTTCTGGTACAGACTTCACTATCTTAAAAGTTTGCAGCAACTTTTAAAGAACAGAAGAGTGAGAAGAAACGAAAGTATCAACAAAGGGTGCTTGAAGTTGAGATGGGCTCCTTTACTCCAATTATTTTTGGAACCAACGGCGCGATAGACGAGGAATCCAAAATGTTCAAGAAGCATTTAGCGGAGAACTTGGCAGAGAAGGACGTCGAAGGCTACTCATTAATTAGCTGTTGACTGGCTCAGGACCAGGACTTCTTTCGAAATTTTAAAGTCTGTAAATACTAGCATCGAGAGGATCGCGCCACACCTTTTTTAGAAATGAAGTTGTCGATGATTTTAAAGTACATTGTACAGCTGCCGACCTACTTTTATGAAATAATTTGTCATATTTGTAAACCCCTTCTGTACTGAAATTTTATATTTTTAAATTTTAATTGATTAAATATGTAATATATTTTATGCATTAGGGTTTTTTCACTGAATAAAGTACACGCTATTATGTTGCTTATAAACTGCACATATAGTATACTTCATTGTTTGAACAGGGCTCTAGAGTACTATTTACGAGAGGATTAACATAAAGTATGTTTCATTGTTTGAACAGGGAAAGTACTACTAACGAGATAGTGTACATATGGTATTACTGATCTTTTTCAACATAGAGAGGATTACTTACGAGAGGGTGTACATATTTTGGCGCCGCAGTTGTTCTTGCAACATTTCTTGTTTCCATCACAGTGGCTGTCCTCCTCGCACTCACTCTTGTCACAGGGCGGGGGGTATTTCTCGTCGGCCAGTATGACCGCTCTACCCCAGTAGTTCAACCGAGCGTCTTTTACGCGATTGTTGGTGGTGGGGTCGGGGCAGATACCTGTTCTGGATAGATACCCTGCGGCGTGCAACAGAAAGGCAAAATTAATCCTTTCAGACTCAAAAACGACAAATAATGAGAACAATGTGCTACTAAACTTACCGAAATAGTGTCTGTATTTTCTTTTCAAACAGTTTAGGAGAATTTTGTTTTCATATTGGAAAACTTGCACTGTGTGATCAATTCCCATATTCTCAAAAAAGCAATTCATTTTGGCAACTAGTATTGTAAGGAAAAGTTAATGGTGATCAACTGGCTGGAGCTGAAAGGTTTTTATATAAGGTACTGGGCATTGTTTGTGGTCAGGGTTGAGACTGAAGAGATCGGCATTCATCCGGTTTCTTGTTACCAGCGAGTAGGATGCCTTGAATCGGTGGTTTTTCACGTTATCCTTGTTTAGGATTGAGCGATGGTTTGGCCCTGTAACCGCCTGGGCCATGGACTTCCATCCGAGACGGAATCATTGTTTGTTTCGTATACAGCTGTAGTTGGACCCAAAGATTGTCTTCATTAGTAGGGACCATCCACATGATCTTGTCGCAAGGGAGAGGGGTGGAGGATGGAAGGACTGACGATTTCGGTGTAGAATTTTTTCTTTGTCAATATTTGACAAAAAAAATCTGCTTTTCCATACATTTTCTTTATATGCTTTTGGCAATTTCCTTTTAGCTTGGCCGGTTCGATCGCGATTTCTTTTACATTCCACTCTCCTGTGCCAAAAACAAACGGGCGGTTCCTCTGCCATTCGTGCTTTGTCATCAAACAGTTTTATAGTTGCCGTCAACCTAGTGTGTATAACTGAGTGTGTACGGGCATAAACTTATGTCTTTTATCAAATAACTAGAGAAAGACCTGAGCTTGTTTTTCTTGCTGCTTGTATCAGCTTTTGGATTCTGGCATTGGCGTGGTTTCAACCGCGAAATGAAAATTAAATGGTCAGTTAAACTCCCGAGGGTAGGGGAGTACTCCTGGGTAAAATGGATAGGAATGACTATCGGAAATCCTAGAAAACTACCCTAAAAAATACTAAGCCATAAAAATTTGCGCACCATAAAACATACTCCCTAGTCAAAAATTATCCTAAAAATACTAATAAGCCGGAGTTTATCAAAGAAACGTCTTCAGAAGTGCTGTACCCGTGACAACTCAAAGTTTCTATACCCTAACAGATATCAGCTTTAATATTATCAATAGGTTTAGCTTGAACAACCCCTAAAACACTAAATCGCCGATTACACCACGTAGAAAATACGACGATCACCCCTATCGTCCAAATATAGGGAGTACACCCATCCCTGGGAGTTACGCCTTTCGAACATCTTACCTCGTTTTTGCCTTCCGATCAATCCTGTAAGGAAGCAAAAAAGAGAACTATGTAAAAACGAATTCTTTTTGGTTTTTTCTTTTTTTATAGACCTTACCCTCCCTGAGATAATTGTGAAAGTTTTTTTCCTATTGGAGCGAAACGTATCGTTCACTGATACTTTATTTCGTATGTCTTAGGAGATGTCTTAGGTATACTTTTAGATAATAAAGCCACGTTTACAGATTTTTTCCTAAAAGGTACGACGAATCACCCTGCCCCCTGTCAGTATGGGAATCCCCGCACGGACTTTTGATTCCAAAGGACCACATGAGGAAAAAAGAACTGTAATCTACTGACTCGATGTTTGATCCCTTGTTTTCAAAGTGCATGTAACATACGTCACTCTCGGTGTAAATAAATCAAATCTGATTGCAGAGTTGTTGCAGCAACATCATTTTTGGACAGGTTTAATGACAATGCTTCGACTAGCGACAATTGTAGTCATGCTAGCTACGTAAACTCCTGCCCCAAAATGATGCTGTTGTAGTACCCCTGTACTCAAACTTTGTTTAAAGGAGTGCAGTTTTATTCGGCATTGTAAAGTAATAAGCGCAGTGTAAAGTGATGAGCCTCTTGGCGGATCCCTCCTCTTCTTTCCAGGCCCACTGATAAACAGAGGCCGATGCAAACGGACGCAGCATCTCACAATATTGTTGCGTGTTGTTGCTGGTGTTTGGCCAACAATGTTGCGTCCGTTTGCATGGGGGTTAAGACATATTTAGTACACTCCAAGGCTGTTATGATATACCCCGCTAAAATATCACATAATGACTGATAAGTTGTCATAATTTCTGTATACTGCTTACCAGCCTGCGAGAATGTCAGCATGCAGGCGAATGATAAAACTAAAATCGACTTCATAGCTTCTCAAGTCCAATGGAAGACCTGTTGATGGGAAATGCAGTTCTTTAGTTAGTTTAATTTCGAATCTACACTTCGTTTGTGTATCATTGTACAGAAAGAGGGCAAACTTAATTTTGTAACCCGGAAACGAGTCATGATATACCGGTTTAAAAACTTTGTGAGTCTGCGGTTGAAAAATCTGATTTTGCATTTCCTTCAGTTTCTCCACCGCTACATTGGTGTGTTGTAAGATTAAACTGTACACTCTTTTTCAAAAGAACATGTAAAACTTGGTTGAATCTGAGGATGATCTTAATTCAGCACGTGTATTTCCTAAATTTTGGGTAAATCTCAGCCTGAACGTTCTTGTAAAAAGTTTTAGTAACATAGAGAGTGTACGTTAGCAACAAATTGAGCTCAACAAGGGGGGAGGGGGTACTTGGAGAAGTTTAGCCTGGGTTGACAAACGCTGCCCGATTGGCTCTAACTCTTTCTAATTCGGTCTGTGGTCCAAGGCTGAAAACTGAGTTTTAGCACGTGCATGTGCACGTGGTTGTTTTGTGATTTTTTTTTGTCCCTGCAAGGCGTCATATTCTTCATCGCAACTAAACAACAGCCTTGCGACCGGGCTAAAGTTTCCTGAGATGGAATATGTATAATCCTATCAAAATATCGGTCTCATAACAGGGTGATAATTCAAGCCGGATTAATGTAGTCTCCCGTACATAAATATTAAAGAGTTTACCATGTTAAACCAAGACTGCGACTTATAACCTGAACTCATTTGACATGGCCATGATGGGACTTTACAAATGTTCACAAAGGTTTATTTCCCGTTAAGTTAATGTTGTACTATTCCATCAAAAAGTGATTTTTCCAGCAAGATTTGGTTAGAACAAATAAAAAAAGCGACGAAACTGTAGCGATTGGATGTCACCAATTACTGAGCCGTTCATATAATACAAGCGCAGATCGGGATAAAAAGTTATCTTCTCTGTGTCAGAAAGCGACTAAGCTTGTTAAATTAGGATCTATACGACTTGCAATAAATCAAATTCAAACTTACCCTTTTGGACTAATTTGTTCGCGTAAGAGGACTTCACTTTCCAAGCCTTTGCATAACTAATAAGGCAGTTGTCGGGATTATCTCATTCTCCTAGAATGACGAAAGGACAGGTTAAAATAAACGCGATTGCGCGATGGTATTTTTGCTCCAACTTGTTACAATAAGTGCACATCATAACCATTTCTTAGTTCAAGTTTGCCATTTGTTTCAGTTATTAAAAAACGAACAGCGAAAAATGGCCAGTACTAGTAAAAATTGATATCGCTCAGTCAAAATTTTGTTCCCTTATGTCCCAATTCACTTTAGACGACGCAGCAGGGCGAGACCGCAGTTTCGTTACGATTTTGCAAAAATTGCTCAGATACTCCGAAGGACTGTGTGCTCAATAGTTGGGACTGAAAAAAATACGAAAAAAGCCCTCCAAGTTTGTCTGTGTTTCTTTTGGCCCGGTAATGCTTGCATAATTTCGCTTGACTTTTTTAAACAACTAACCGGCAGTGCGTTTGGTAGCGCGAAAAGTTGTTTTCTTTATTCCATAGATCAACCGTTCAACGAGCGTTTTGTTTGCTCACTGCGAAACAGGTGGTCTGCCAAACAGGTGAAGCGTTTCACAGATCTTTCCCGCCATTTTTACCTTGGATTGAAAACACATCGGTACCTGTCAACCGGGTGTTACTAAAACAGGGAACGGGGAACGGGAAAACGGAGAGTCTGGGTATGAACGTCCCTAATAAGTATCCGAGTTTTGATACAAGAATAATATTGAACAGGAATAACATCTGGCAAATAAAATTGTGCTACACTTGCAGTGATTTTGAAGGGAATAGAAAGTTACCTGCTTTTCCGATCGAATAATCCTACGCGGTACATCTTATGTTAATATTGTTTTTTTCAATCAATATAGTGTGTTGGATACGGTGGCCGAGGGATTAGAGGCGAGTAAGTCTTGCAAAGTCAGTTGCCAGTTGAGTGAGTTGTTAGTTCAATTCCACACTCAACACTCAATTCTTTTTCTTTTTCTTCTCATTTTAGTTCTTTTGGTATCCTTTTTTTACTTTCTTCAGTTTCTTTTTTTTTCTTTTTCTTTTTTTTTTATTATCAAAACTCGAATATTTCAATAATGCATAAAAATACACGATTTATGCAAGCATAAGATTTTGGCGCCAAAGGAAAACATTGCTACAAGTCAAGGTCTGACAATTCGGGAACCGATCATTGAAAAGTTCTGGCAGGAATGCTTTTTGATCTGAAAGTAAAAGGAAGTATGCGTTTTGGTCCCAGCTGATGATTCGAGTCGAACATTTAAAAAAATATATATTATTCTTGTATCAAAACTTAGATACTTCATTAGGGACGTTGGTACCCAGACTCTCCGTTCCCCGTTTTTCTGTTCCCCGTTCCCCGTTCCCCGTTCCCCGTTCCCCGTTCCCCGTTCGCTCTTTTAGTAAAACCCGGTAAGTGCGGAGTTTCTCAAAACTTAGAAAAACTTAAGTGAACTGATATATTTACATCTGACAGTTTTTAAAAGTTACGAGGACTCGTGCAGTTTCCGGCCATGCTTTTGCAGCCCCCTTTTCTCACAGTTCCCCATTCCTCATATATAGTTTCCTTTCTCCCAACGAATTAGGTCTGAACTTTCCCGTTCCTCCAATAACAACTTATAAAGCTCATAAATGTTTGATTTTTTCTAAAAGTTATAATTTGGGCTCACGAATAAACAACAAACGGTGAAATTTCAGAACTGTCGCCAAAAGAAAACAACAGCGGTTTTTAAACAAGAATACAGTTGACTCCCGATAGCTCGAACCTTCAGGGGAAATAGAAAAAGGTTCGAGTTATTTGGAGTTCGAGTTACCGGGAGTTATGAACAAATGACCGGAAATAAGGAAAAACGATGATCCTGTTCACTTCTATTCATACAATGTACATTTTAATTTTTGAAATGGCAATGAATTGTAAATGACTCTGAACTGAACTAACTGGAAGAATACTCGCGATCGGTTACTTTAAATAAGTTCAATGTTTTGATCTACAGTACTGTTTTGTTTTACTTGTCACGTCTTGAAAAACATGGTTCGATTTATCGAGGGTAGTTATTATATACAAAATGACCTGAAGGGAAATGAAAATTGGTTCGAATTAGCAGGAGGTTCGACTTAGCGAGGGTTCTAGTTACCGAGGGTAAAATTACAGTAAATGTGTGAACGAAATCCAAGGGAAAATCGAATGTTGGTTCGAATTAGCGAGATGTTCGATATAGCGAGGGTTTGAGTTATCGGGAGTCAACTGTAGATCTAAATATTCCGCTGTGGTTAACTATTGCATTACAATGCTTGTAGTTAGCTGTTACCTACATACAGGTTAGATACCGAAAATCAAACTACTTTAATTTATGGTTTCTCAGTCTGTTTGATAAATCTTCATGGTTATTTTTTGTTGGTTCTTCTCCGGAGTTTTTACCCCGGGTTTTTTTTACACGCGGTTGGTTGGTTGGTATTAAATCTGGATTTTCGAGATGTTTTGGGTATCTAATAAACATTTGGTTAGTTCCTCAATCATTAGTGACTACATTTTCATTGATGGGCAAAAATAGAGGTTTTCAATCAGCTTCCACGGATATACATCTGTGCATGGAGGTGGGCTACGGGAAAGTTTTGATAGTTTGATAACATTTGGTTGCTCTGGCAGTTTCTGCCACACGGCGGGACTGGGTCGAGCGGCCTGGAACGAATTGTGTTCGAAACCAGGGTGATTCAAGATGAGAGTGTCAACTTGTCAGAAATGGCCATGTAGCGAACGATCCGTACAATTATGAGCTTGATGAAGCAAGTTGGCCTTTTGGCAGCAGGCTGCCAGCCCTGGAATTTGGATGTATGTGCTGCCAACAGCTCAGGAGAGAGATTCGCTTACTGTGCAACGCTGGCCGTGTATGTTTACGAGGTTAGTGCAGTTTCCAGTCCGTGACTTGGGGACAAAATGCTCTCATAATCAGACTCATACGGCATAGTGAGCTAGAAACGACCTCCATCTGAACTGAGTTGTGTTCGGATTCGATTGCAAGAATTTTAAGAAAGTTTTTCTTCCTGCAGATGTTGATAACATTATGCTCTAATACTTCCGTGCGTTTGCGTGGGTGAAAATCGCTTCGGAAGTTTAGTGTGTATTGACTATTGTGCCCAAAATATTCTGTTGTTGCTTGGCCGGATTGAATTGGATGAGGCGTAAAGTTTATACATGAGCAATCGCCTAAGTTATTCATAACTTTGAGTGATAAGTAATCTTCGTCTTTTCTTCGCTCGTTTGACAGTCGAATTAATTGACAGATAAATTTTACCGAGCTTGTTAGAAGTTCCAAGTCATGAGTTAGAGTAAATCGGACTACTTGTTATAAGCAAATTTTAAATTGATCGGGAGTGTGAATGAATTTTCAATGTGGACAGTACGTCCGTTATTAATAGTAGAAATACATGCTGAAAACAGTTATTAGTTTCAGACATTAGCTTCACAGTACATTGTCATCGTCGTTTATAAAGATTTTGTGTTAGATTTAACAGGAACAACATTATTATTTAAGAACGATGACATGCAATGGCTACCGTCTTATTCTCGCTCACCAGGGGTAACGCTATTACTTGCAAGCGAGAATATACTATATTATATTTTATATACGCGAACTAAAATTATTGTTTGTGTAGGATGGTACTTGATTCGATTTATAGTTTGAGTTTTCAAAGAATTAGATTTACCTTCGTTTGAGGTTATTTTTATTAAGTTATGAGCTTCTGCAGAACAATTCAACAAATATTGTTTATTTTTTCTTCTGTGTTTGAAGTACTGAATTCTGAAACTTTTTTGTTTTTAAATGAAATTTTCTTTTGAATTGAAAGTATAATAAAAACCTTCAATTATACAGGAAAGTTTTAAGTTTCTTACTTCTGTAAGTAAACATGTTTACTTTTAATTTAATCATCAAAGAAGGATGTTGTACATCAATGACACTTGAATCTTAGGCAGTGATTACAGGACACTGGAGCCACTCTTTGGCTCTGTATACATGTTATTTACCGGCTGGAAGGTCCGTATAGGGAAAAACTGTGACCGAGGCCTCTGGGCTGAGGTCACCATATTCAGGCTGAGGTCACAGTTTTCCCTTTACCGACTGACCATAAGCCGGTAAATAACTTATTTATTTTTTCCTCCAATGGACAAGCACATCAAGGGGCGAACAAGAGGCGAAGCAGCGCAGGTTACAGTGACCATGGTCAGAGATAGGAAAATCTTGCCCGCTCACGAACATGCTAAGAACCAATCATAATTCAGTATTTGTTACTGTGACCACAGAGAAAAAAATAAATTTGCTTATGATACCCTCTAAAATCTCTTTCTTCATATTAATCATCCCTAACCTGTGTTCAGGCAGTCCTGGAAGAGCCAAGAAAAAAAGAAAAAGAAGAGAGAAAAGAATAACTATCCACTAATCTTTGGTGAGAAAATGTTCTAGAAAAAATCTTAACTGGTACAATATACCATTCCACTCCCTTTGAACACAACAGTTGAAAGCAAATAATAATTATTTGTTGTAAGAAAGATTGAAACTGTTTGTTGTGCCAATGAGAGTGTTAATTGTTTTTCTTAGTTGTCTAGGAAAAGTGAATTGCATCGGGTTTTCAGGCAGGTCTTGTATGCTAAAAAAGCTGCTGGAAAAGTTATTAGTTAATGCTTGGCGTTTAGGCTTGTCGTCAAGCAGGTGCTACACCAGGAAACAAGCAGACATGCAGGCTGTAGTTTGTATCGCACCAGACTTGGTGACAGACTTTTGCTAACAGCAGGAATTTTAAAATCAAAAGTTACTTTAATTATGTGAATATATTGAAATTATAATACGCAACAGAAGCTTCTGTTCACAATGATAGCAAAGCTGAAAGGGCTGATTACTTAAGTGAAGTATAAAACATAGCAGATGTTTAACCTTTGTTCACAGGTGTTGGGAACAGTACTTAGACAGTGGATGAAATTTAAATGAAAAATTCATGCTGCTACAGTTATCATTTTCACCTGGAGAAAAACCACTTAAATTTTTTGCTTTTATTTTACTATTGACAGTGTTTTCAATTTCTTTGATAGATCTTGAATTAATGCATGCATTGTTTAGATATCAGTGATATACAGAGTTGACTGAACGGGATAACAGAACTACTTGCCATGTCTTGTAAGGTTAGCCTAAGAGAGATGGGAGCTCTAAGATAATTTCCCTGTGTTTAAAATTAAGTCACCAGAAGTAGTCACTTGTGAAGGTCATTTTTGGTCTGACCTAAAGTAGTTTACCAAACTAATATAACAGTGGTAGTTCAGTAAAATTAAACCATAGCAATCAAAGTGTAGCTCTTTCACCAAATGGGAAAAAACTGTTCATTCAAAAACTTGGTTTAGAAGAGAACATCAGCTGAGATCCTAACTTTGCTAAGAAAATATTGTTTAAAATTCAAGAACAACAGCCATTCTCTATGATACAGTTATTGAATACATAATATATGTTAATTTGTAAATGACTGAAGACTCTTACATAGTGCTACATGTAAGACCATATTTATGACAAGTTACTTTCTCCCAAGTATGATCAAGTAAAGACAACAACTAAAAAGGAGGACCAAGAGCATGATCAACAGTTGCCTGTGTTGCTTTTGCTCCAGTTTTGAATACAAAAGCTAAGTTATTATGTTGTTTTTCCCCACAGCATCAACAACTTCTCAATGAGTTTAGTCTGACTTCCATAATGGCTGAACATAAAAGAACAATAACATCCATATCTTGGAATCCACGCAACAAAGACGTCTTTGCAACTGCAAGCACAGAATGTCGTATCCTTGTATGGAATGTTGCAGAACAGCGGATTGTTGCTCACTTGGACAATGTTAAATCTGCGCCATCTTGTATTGGCTGGTGTCCTCATGAGGCTGATGCCGTGGCTTATATTTATGGCAGAGGACCACTTTTTATTTGGAATTTCGCACCTCCAGGTGGGGGTACTGTATCAAAGCACTTAGAGTCAATGTCTTTTTATTCAAATGTGTGTCAATTTCGCTGGCACCCCAAAAAAATGGGCAAGTTGGTTTTTGGCCATGTGGATGGTAGTATATCAGTTGTCACACCAGGGCAGAAACCTTGTAAACACTACCTTAGACCAGAGTCTATTGAGGATGCTGACGAAGAAGACCCAATTACGTGTCTAGAATGGGATCCGCTGTCTACTGACTATCTGCTTGTGTCTAATGTCTCACACGGGATCAGACTGGTTGATTCTGAGTCAATGAATGTTGTTATGAATTTTAAACTGCCAAGCTCTGCTGCAAAGATTCATACTCTGGCCTGGGTTCCCAGTGCACCTGGAGTATTCCTTACTGGAGGTGAGTCTCCTATATTTAGTTTGTTTTGATAACTTGAAAAACAGATTTTATTGATAAATGTTTAATATCTGTTAACTGTTTGGGCAGGAAAGTCTGCAGACCGTCAGGGGAAATATCATCCATTGGCTTTTGGGGGAATGGCCATCTGTTGATTGTCAGGGGAAAGATCATCTGTTGACTGTCAGGGGAGGGGTTATAGAGGAAGGACCATCTGTTGTTTGTCACGGGAGGGATTATCTGTTGACTGTCAGGGGAAGGATCATTTGTTGTTTGTCAGGGAAGGAATCGTCTGTTGTTTGTCAGGGGAAGGATCGTCGGTTGACTGTCAGGGAGGGATTCATCTGTTGACTGTCAGGGTAGGGATCATCTGTTGGCTGCCAGGGGGGATCACCTGTTGATTGTCTATCATCTGTTTTTTGTCAAGGTAGGGATCATCTGTTGACTGTCAGGGGAGGATCATCTGTTGTTTGTTAGGGGAGGGACCATCTGTTGTTTGTCAAGGTAGGGATCATCTGTTGACTGTCAGGGGAGGATCATCTGTTGTTTGTCAGGGGAGGGATCATCTGTTGTTTGTCAGGGGAGGGATCATCTGTTGTTTGTCAGGGGAGGGATCATCTGTTTACATTTAGGGGAAGTATCGGTTGTACTTCAGGGAAGAATAATCTGTTAACTGTTTTGAGAAGGATCAACAAGATGTTGTTTAAGACAGGTTTTGCACTTGGATTTCAAATGTTGAAGTTATGTGGATGTAAGGGTTTCTTTAAAATTTAATGATTGAATTAGTTATCATTTTCTGTAGGCATGGTGTTCAAGTCTCTCTCAGATTGTACACTACAAATATGACCAATAAAGAATGTTGTGTCCTTTGCAGACTTGCAAGTTGGAGTATTGAGAGTATGGAATGTATCAAAGAGTACTCCAATAAGAAATCTTAAATTAAAGAAAACTGGATTCCATGCCATGCATGTTATTGCACCTGTTCAGAACGGATCATTTGTGTCAAATCACATAGCTGGAACATCATCAACGTCAGCAGCCGTTGAGGCTCCATCTTCACCTAACAACAGCAACTCAACCTTTCTCCTTCCGCCAGCTAACGTGTTGTGCACATTTCTGGATGGAGGAGTTGGCTTGTATGATCTGGGCAAGAATAAGTGGAGTTTCTTAAGGGATATGGTAAATCATGCCATTTCAGACTAACAGATAATGTATACATTACAAGCTGCCAACCAAAGCTTTTGCAGCAAGGATGGATTTTAAATATTCTTTTAAAACTCATCTTTTTTTCTTTCTTTCTTTCTTGCCTTCTTTCATTCTCTTTTTCTATCTATCTATCTTTCTTTCTTTGTTACTTTCTAAGTTCTATCTTTCTTCCTGAGTTCTTTCTATCTCTGTCTGTCTCTGTCTCTCTTTCTTGCTTTCTTTTTAACTATCTGTTCTCTGTTTGTTTGTTTTTCATTCTTTCTTTCTTTCTTTCTTAATAGAAAAAAGTGTGGATAAACATTTCTATGTTCAATCTGAATTATTTGTAACATGCTGAGACAAACTGCAATTATTTTTATTGGATTAGTTATTACAGTGCTTTGGATTCTAGGGTCATGTGGAAACCATATTCGACTGTAAGTTCAAACCTGAGAACCCTGATTTGTTAGCAACAGCCTCCTTTGATGGGACAGTGAAGGTTTGGGATGTGAACACAATGAGTCCAGTAAGTGCAGAATATGCTGTATTTTGTGCAGTTATTGTGAGTTTTTTGAGTTATTCAAAGATCCTCGCTGGTATCTGTTTTATCTGTATCAGAATACAGACCACAGCACATTTTAGTTTATTGGACTTTAAACAGTTATCTCTTTCAATACCAGTAAGTTCTTCATTATCTATCTTCTCCTTATCATAGCAATACAAAATACCACTTATAAGCCCTGGGAATATACCGGTATAACTTCAAAAGGGGTTTTCGGTTGGCTTATAAACGGGGCCCCTATGTCCAGGGGGCTTATATTATAAGTGGAATAAAACATATATTTTGGAACGACGAGGTAAAACTTATCTGAGAAATGAATTAAAGCTGACATTCCGTTACATTTTGAGTTGCATTCATAATACATTTATTGTGCATCACAGTAAATGGACAGTTTATCAAAAAGATCTGTAAGACAAGACAAGATGTTTTATTTGTGCCCTCTGAATTGCATTTGAATTGTAAAAACGACTTGTGCGACTGAAACAACTGGAACGGAACAGAACAGGGTTGCGACAGTCAGTGAAAAGTCAGGGAAAACGACACTTTTTTTCAAGGTCAGGGAAAAGTTAGTGAATTTTGCATTTGGTTGGGGAAATTTGGAATTCTGCTTAAAGTCAGGGAAAAGTCTGGACAATCTATATCATTTTGGATATTATGAGCACCAAGTCAAAAGGACAAGAAAAGAAAATTAAAAATGAGGAGAGCGTATTGAAGGAGTAAACAAAAAACTAAAAAATATATAAAGCATGTTATGTTTTCTGTACAAATTGCCAAGTCAAGGTCAGTGAAATTTTGCTCTTGGTCAGGGAAAAGTCAGGGATTTTTCTTCATTCTGATGTGTGGCAACCCTGATCATTCTGAGAATGAAAGTCAAGAAACTATATACAGATGATGGGCTTATAAATGGGGGCTTATATCTGGAATAATAAATTATTGGCAAATTGATGGGCTTATAATTATCTGGGGAGACTAAAAACCGGGGGAAGGGGTGGGGCTTATAGGTGAGATTTTATGGTATGTTATTTTGTTGTGAAATTGTGGGAACTAAGCATACACTGCAATATATCCAATGTGAAAACATGATTTCCCCCAGCTTGTTTTGAGAGAAAACATGGAATTTAATGGAGGAGAATTTAGTAAATAAGACATCATTTTTCATGTTTGAGGCTGAAATGGTTAATGAAAGGCTTGACTGATGTATTTTGTGTAATTTAGTTTGAGTAAGATAATATATTTCAATTTAACACATATGCTGTAATGTTCAGCAGCAGTGTTACTCACAGTAACGAGTTAAGTACAGTTTTTGTGTTTGTTGTTGTTGTTTTTGATATTACTTTATAGTTAATAATTTCAGTGTCATTAGTCCTGAATGACATACACTCTCTGACTTGTCTCCTGTTCAGATGATCTGGCTGCTTTCATGCTTTTCATCAATAACCAAGTTCAATGCTTTTATGACTTTAGGTACAATCTTCGCCAGGCAATGAAGGGATCATTTACGCCCTTTCTTGGGCACCTGGTATGTTACAGTTACTGTAGTACATGTTTATTGGTAATTTTACTGACAAGTTTTTGTTATGATTAGATAACTGTGAAGGTTTAAACTAGTTAGCCAAAAATTAACTTGTGTTTAATTAAGTGCACTTGTTTGCCAGTATAACATATGGGCAAGGGATTGAGACAAGGGGTGGTCTTAGGGGGGGGGGCAAGGTTCTCAAAATGTTTCAGAGGAGAAGACTAACCATCAAGAGGAGGCGGCTAGGGAAGATATATAATAATATTATTTCTAGCGCTAATTTGTGGTATATGGAGTGATTTTGGCACTTTTGGAGGTGGCCAGAGTGCCTGAGGAGG
>JAOBRG010129881.1:0-10890 GCA_027574985.1 Umimayanthus nakama | reverse complement strand
TATTGTTATTATTGTTATTGTTAATGTTATTGTTATTATTATTTTATTATTATTATTATTATTATTATTATTATTATAGTAATAGTAATAATATTAAAAAGGACAATAACACAACATAATGTAGCATAATGTAACATGTTTATAATATAGAACTAGAAAACCAGGCCGCGTACTTTGTTGAGTTATAGTTCTAAGCACGCGGGAGTTGGTTGGTACACGAGAGAAGTGTTCCTTCTCCACAGTTCTCATAGGTATTGTGGTCTATCAGCTTCTCCCCTACACACTCCTATTTTTAGCAAAAGCTACTCAAGGAGTTACAACAAAAAAACCCAAGAAACTGATTTCTTTGTTCCGTCTCTACCGCCAGCGGGGTACTTTGTTCCTAAAGATACCACGGTGATGGTTTCGCCGCTTGGTGTTCATTGGAACACTGACACGTGGCCGGACCCATTAAAGTTCGACCCCGATCGCTTCCTCCCAGAAAACTCAGAGAAGCGTCATCCGTACGCCTTCATTCCATTCTCAGCTGGGCCGCGAAACTGTATTGGTGAGTTAAAGATGTTGAATAAGTCGGAAACTTATCTCGTGGTAGGAGAAAGCTGATTCGTCAACCCCAAAATAAATAGTATTCAAATCTACATTCCCATCTTAAAATTGTATTTTGTAAGTTTAAGAAGCTTTTAGTTTCCAAAATATACAAAAACCTCTGAACAGCTCTATTTTCCGGTCACTCGCTGAGTGGCTACGCAACGCCAAGAAGGTCCAAGTTACACTGCCCAGTCCCTAATAAAGTATTACTGAGGTTCGCGTTGTTGTCTTGGTGCTAAGTTATCCTTCGTCAAGTTCACGGCTCAGAACCCGTGAAAATATATCGTTTGGTGGAGATCAGGAACAGAAAAGGGGAAAATTAGCTTTTGCAAAAAACTGAACGAATAATCGTTCGGAAAACCAATTTTTGACATGCTCCCGTAAGGCAAGCGAAATATTTGTTGCAGCAGCTAAGTTTATTCCTTGATCCGCTTTAGGTCAGCGGTTCGCTCTTCTGGAAGAAAAGGTGGTCTTGTTGAACATCATACGTCACTTCCGGGTCGAGTCGACGCAGACCTTAGATGAACTCGAACCTTGCGCCGAGCTGATAATGAGACCAAAGGATGGTATCCGTGTGACACTGACCGCAAGGAACTGATACTGGACAACCACTCGGAGTAGTGCCATATATGTAGTTACATGAATAATTACTAGAAACATATATATAGGTTGTGGGTGTGTGTCCTCTAGATTGTCAAGTGTCTTATCAATTATTAATGCAACTAACCACCTGAGTTATCTAGATAGAATAGAGCATCTCAGGAAAGGTAATCGAGACTCATTTATGTCTGCAAACATTTTTATCACAGTTTTTAAAGACATCCGTAAAAAGTCAAGATTTGTGGAAATAGAGAGGAAACTCTGTATCTACTTATTCCGAATACCCTTTTCAGGTCCTGAACGCGCGGCAATGGTAGGAAGTGAAATGAAAAAATAAGTTTATTCACGAAGGCTTGACTGAGGCCCTAAGTTGCACTCTAGCACTACCTTATTGTTTACACTGGGGTAACAAGTTTCAAATGGAATTACTCAAGGCAATAATAGCTTTTCTAAGAAACAAAAATTATGCTTAGTATATTCAAACGGCCGTCAGGGTAAATTACGGACCAAAGACTTCTTGTCTTTGAGCCCTACTTAGCGGTGCATAGTGAGAAAGAGTTGGCCATAGTGTGTATAGTCAAACGGGTCAAAACTACTGTATCTGTGAAATATATTAATGTATTCAAAATAGCCGCCAAGGGCAAAAACTGGACTAATTCGCCTGTGAGCTACTGAAAAGTGTTAGTTCCACATTGGAACACTCGTCAGCATTGTATCGATTTTAAGACTGAGTAGTTTTGATTTTAACAATGCATAAATTACTGACCGCAGACTTCAACTCTTTAAACCTCATTTCGGCCAGTTAGGAATGGTGAGCTGAGAAAGAATTGGTCAAACGGGTCAGTATTATCTGTGAAATGTGTTAAAAATAATTAGTAACATACGTAGCAACATACGTAACCTTAGATCGAAAGGTAGAACATTTTCAAAGAATAATCTTCTATATGTATGTATGTGCGTAAACTTTATTGGTAGCAATAAACTGGGTTTTTTTCCCAGCTTTGTGGTTGACTTATAATTTCGGCGTAGTGGTTTTCTCACTAGACAACTCTAGCTGTGTTCCGATCAACATAGCTACACTTAAGGTTACCGTTCATGTTGGAACGGATCAAAACATCGAAATTGAAATTTTTGCAGATATTAAATAAACATTAAATAATCTTTTAGTAGCAAAAATTTTTTTCAATACGTCTAATAGTTTGCGAGATATAACGAACGAGAGTTTTTACCGGAAGTGAAATTGTATGACGTGCGGCGTACTTTAAGAGTGAATTTCTCGAAACATGTTTTAGCTAAAACTGCGACAAGGCAAAGGTTCAATGCTCCCTCAATTTTTAACCTCATGCCGTCAAATTCGGCAAGCTTATAAAATGATAGCTGAAGATGAAAACCGTCCTGGCGAATTTTGAAATTCCGCTCCAATAATTTTTTATGACTCAAAGAGTGCAGTTTTTATGCTGCAAATCGGAAATTTTCCTCAATTGCCTGCAGAAAATTTAAAACGATTTCAATCAAAAATCGCCAGGACGGAATTAGAGAGCAAACGGTACTAAAACTGATAAACAAAATACAAATGGCGTAAATTGAAGCAGAAAGCTGATGTGTATTAATGAAGTTACATACGGAAAACTGAAAACACCGCTCAAGGTGAACGGTAACCTTAAGACAGTGGGGATCAGTAAAATAACTCGTGCGATGGTAAAGTTGTGATAACTGATAAAATTTTGGGAACAAAGAATCGCCGTTGGCATCGCTAGTCCGTCAACGAGTGAACAATTCCATCACAGGGGTTTCGGTCGGGGATGAAATTTCGACTGAGTGAAATGAAGTGTCTCGTATTACGCATTCATTTTCTATGAGACAAAAAGTGTAGTATTTCAGAGAAAGGAATACATGCTTTACATGGAAAACAATGCCATTGAACATCAGCGCTGAGAGATTAGTTTTGAAAGAGACTTACATTTTAACTGTGTTTACGAGTAAGCTAAATAAATTGGTTTGATCAGCAAGGGTTGATATGGTTGATATCACCTGTGAGGTTTAATGTATATAGCTGACGTTTCAAGCGGTAATTTTTCGCTAAAGTAGACTGCAACGGCAAAAGGCTTACGCTCGAAACATCAATATTTTGAAGATCACCTAACCTTATGTCTAAGTCAAACTTTCTAGTAATCTACGGCCAACAAATCACGATAAAAATTCACTCTGCCCGGCGCTTCCTTTCCCTTCTCGGCTTAGAGGTATTACTAAATAATGAAAACCTATTTGTTAATCTAATACGCAACGTTTGTCAACAATCTCGCAAGTAACAGACTTGGGCCTTGTTCAGTTAACAGTTATTTCCAGGCGTGTAGTATTCAGCTCACGTCAGCATATTCCAGTACCATTGTCCCACTTTGCCATATGGGAGACTGGTAACAGCAATAAATTAAGCTACGCGCCGGCAAATACCAAACATTGTAACATTTTCCTAAAACCATAGCATGACTCAAAACGCAACACTTTTACTTTTCTGAATACTGACATGCAATAGCCATAGGCATGCAAGTTTTAGACCTGATCTAGCTACACATTTAGATCAGTCGTTTCTTAAGAGCTGTTTCCTGTAGTTTTCGAGAGTCCGGCGACCGCCTCAAGAAGTTTTCGACTTTTTGATATTTTGCCCAACAACCTCTGTGGTAAGTGATTTTCCAAAAAAAAAACATTCAAAGGTTCAGCTGGGTTTTATTTCTTTTAATACTGACAACAATTGAAAATCGCCATTTTGGCGTCCGATGACCTGCTTAAACTAGCAGAAAATTTTAAAAATCTTTTTCTACTCGCTCGTTTGGAAAAACGCAATATCATATCACAACATCCTTTAGACACGACTCATCAGGTATCTCTTACTTTGTCTTAAATACTAGCTGCTTTTAGTTTGAACAGCTGTTAATAAAATAATATTGCGGGCTAACGTAAACAATTCAGTTTTGAGTCTCGCGCAAAAAGGCAAATTTAGACCGAATTCGACACTCCAGAACTTCACTGATACTTGTATTTAGGGCCTCAACAGACAAGGTAGTTTGTTATCGATAGGTGTTTGGGGTCAATAACTTAGATAATCGGTCAGGTTCGGGCAAAATGAATCGACAAAATCAGCTCCGAAAGCCAAAGTACCAGCAGTCACCGCGCGCCCAGTGACACATGTGCTTTTTCGAAACATGGCGGAAGCGGGAAAACGCAGCGAAAGATGTCAAGAAGTTGTGCGAAAAGCTGCGAAAAAAGACACTGCTAAACTCTAAAGGCCCATGTCTAAAAGATAGCTCATTGATGACACAAAGCTGCCTGATCATAAACAGCAGCTTTGAAGGCCATAAAAATTATAGTCTGGTGTTCCCAGAGGACAACGCAGGCCGTTTCTTGTTGTTCATTCGGCTACAGAATTAGAACGGGTTTCTGTGATCCGCCATCTTGGTTTCCGTTGACTTGTTTGTACAGTTGTCGCCGACTATCAGAAGTTGTCGACATCTAGACTGGCAAAACCAAGCAAAAATATGCCGTCGGCAACTAAAGAGCGCGGTTGAGTTTTGAATGAATGACTGAATTTTTCATCTTTTTGTTATCGATAACTAAGTCACACACGGGGAGTTTTGTGATCGACAGTTTTTGTACTCGACAACAAGGTAGGTGTCGACAACCATATTCCAATCTGTGGAGGCCCTTAGCAAACCAAAGCACACCAATCTTGTGGCAAATCTTTTATCTTTTACCCTGTGCGTGTTTCCCAACCCTGTGGTTATCCAATTCCTTACACACTTACACCAATTGAAGAGACGAAAAAGAGACTATTTTGGAAACTTTAGGTCAGTTAGTTGGTTAATTCAATGAGAACGTATAAGCAACGCCACATACAAGCAAACATATCCGGTGGGCAGGTGTTATCCGGCTTTGCTTGTAATCGAAATAGCCGATTTGTTCGCCAGTTGTTTTATTCACGACATAAAGACAATTGAACGTTTAAACTGATTGGCTCGAATCCATTTTAACAAACGCATGAGAAGCTCCGTAACCTCCATCCCCCTTCCCCTCCCTCCCCCCATGACTCTACCAGGAGACGATTAAAATTGGCCATGTACTTCAACTCCATTTGGTAAATAAGAAACACCACTATTCATGTTGGCTTGTAACTGGTTAATCTCATTCACCCTTCATTTTTAAAAAGAGTCGTTTTTCCCGGAGGCTGTTTTCCTACAACAAGACATACATTAGCACCATTTGATCCAACCAAATCAGCTAACTCAAAATTAAATTTTTTGTTCGAGTAGAAGTCCTTAGAATGCATTCCCTTTTCAATCTCACTGTTGGTCTTTTATGTTTGTTATAAATCTGCCGCAGAGAGCTGTAAAATGGGTCGCGATGGGCGCGGGGTCAGTGGTAAGTCATAAAAACGGTCGTAAAATGACCCTCCTCTTTCTTCTGACCCTCAACCATCAAACCAACACTTGGTTCGGCAATCATAAAAAAAACTAAAAAAAGCAGACACCATCGGATTTGCTGAAGATAATATTAAATGATGCTTTCTCCCATACAAAGCTGACTTACAGATTTTCATTGTCGTAAAACAAGTGTAAGGTCTAAAATATAGAAACACACTGAAACACATCAAACATATACAACACATACTCTGACACGACCACCCCACCCCACCCTCCTACCTCACCCAAAGGATACTGTTTTCCCCTAAACTTAATTCTGTGTAGTTGATATCCAAGAAAAAAACAACGAAGTAAATGTGGTATATTCGAATTCTTAAAATTTCTTTCCAAAAAACACTAGTTTCCATGTATTTTTATTTTCATATCAATAGTGCAAAAGTATATGATATAGTTGTCAGTTCTATAATCTCATAATTGAGCTCACTACAAAATTAATGGTTATTTTTATAATGGGTAGCTAAGCAAAACTCAAGCCAACTTCAGTTTTGCTCAGCAAAACATTCCAGTGTAAACACAAAGAAAAGTGTGATAATTTGTTACTTTGCTAAGCAAATTAGCAATCATCGCTATTATGTGTCGGTGATGGAGCATGAAACTACAGAAGCGAAGCGGATTTGCATCGGAAACTTCAAACAATTCTAAGCAAGTTTCAAGCCAAGAAAAACCAGCCTTGAGCACGACTTATGCACCTAAAAACAAAGAAAATCTTTAGAGCCATATCATACTTCTTTTGTTCGCTTGTCAAAATCGTTGGAACGGTGTCACGCACTCGCGAATAAACTGTTCAAGCCGGCGAACCTTTCTCACGTTTTAAATACTCCTTGAAACCTTTTACTAACGAAGGCGAGGATATTCAACGGCAAAACAAGCTGTCGTCCGGGCTTTCAGCACGGCTTTTAATATGATAATTATGGATAAAATTTTTTAAAAACATTGCTCAGAATTTCATAGTAAATTTAACCAGTCGTTGTGAGGTTTAGTGAATGCTTTAAAAATTTGGAACTTTAAACTTCACTGAATTGTTTTGGTTTGTATGGTTCCAGGCATAACGTACACGCCTTCAAAAACAGTCAAAGATAAAGTTCCCTTTGCTCCAAGTTAAAATAAAACGCAGATGTCTCAACCAACAAGTTTTTCCAACATGAATAATAAATGCACGTGCAAATCACTCTCAGTTGATTAGAGGCCATTGAAAGCTGCTCAAGTAAAACTGCTAAGCAAAAAAGCCTTGCTAAGCTCAAATTAAGCTTAGTAAAATTCAAGCTCCAAACACTCAATTTGTTTATTAAATTGTGTAAACTATTTACATACTTACATATCAACACCAATCTGAAGCGAATTGTACCTTCCCTAAACTAAAGATTTATCTGTTTTTAAAAACAAAAGCTGAAGCTATTTTTCTCACTTAAGATCATGAGCGAAAAAACTTTCTCTTCTTGTAGAATTTTCTTTGGTTTTTGTCATAGAGTTATTGTGTCAGCTATTTACATGTCAATATCAGTTCGAAAATATATCAGTGTTTGTTGCTATGGTAACCAGTACCACAGTGTTCGACTTGAGTTGTGTTGGAACTCGTTTGTATGCTCGGGCAATGGTTACGGCCACTCTCGAAGAAGTTGCCCAGACATGCAGAATCTGTTTCGTCCATTCCTCCAGCGAATTCTGCGAAGAGCAATTGACTCCGTTTAACTTCTTGATCAGCAACTGTTTCGCATCTCTAGTTGTGAATTCGCCGTGATATTTCATGGCTCGCGTGACGGATATTCCAAGCTTTGCACCAAATAAAGTGCAAGTATAATCCGTTATGGCACCTCCATACGGGAAATACGACACTTCCATCTCGGTCTTTTGAAGACTGGCTCCAAAGCATCGCTGTAACAGCTCAAAGCTTAGAACTTCACTCTTCTCGGAGCTTCCTCCTGCGTTCTGGCTGCAAGCCATTCGTACTGCACCCGAGGAAAGTGCCATCTTTGAAACTGGCCGAAGCTGCTGCATTTGTGTGAACACAAGCCCCTTACGGGTTGGCGAAAGGACATGCTGTCGAAAGTAGAATGTGTTGCACAGCTTAACAACAAAACTTTCCCCGACATACACTGATTGCGAAAGCCTAGTGTGTTTCTCAAAAATGTTTCTTTCCTTTGAGTGTCGTTGTCTTGTTTTATTTCCTTTTGCTGAAGTTGAATTTATCATAGACGGTCGTTGTCGACATGATTCGCGAGTTGGTGTTTTCAGTAAAGCTTCACCCATTACATCGAGGACAATTTCGTTTTTTCTGTCGTTGAAAAGAAATGCTGGAGCTACGAGAATTTGTTAATACTTTCATCTTTGTGGTGCTGTAGAGAGTGGCGAGTAACCGAGGTTCAGCGATAAATTTATAAGTTTTTTGGTTTGTTTTGATTCGCCGTAATGTTTACAAAAATAGAATGACGTCGTTACACTTTTCTGATGCAACAAACTTGAAAATACTTGTAATGCCACGTGACCTCTAGTTGCTAAAACCGCCCCCGCTGATGAAAAGTTAGGAAATATTTTTGGCAAGTAGTAACGTTCTTGGGGGAAACATACAAGTTTTCGAAACTGAACCGTCAGAGTATATTTAGTTTTCGTACACAGAAACTCAATATCGGCCCTGGACTTGTTAGAGAAATCCAGTTTGATATCAAGAGACTTTTTTATTTTTAGACTCTTTCAACCAATTCGTTTTTAAGTATATAAAAAAGTATTTTTTGTCGTGTTTTCGACTTTTACGCCGATAAGAAAGATTTCTTTCAAGTTTGAATAATCAGCCATATACTGCTAAACGGAGCCGTGAGCTACAATCTTGCGACAGGGAAGTATTACCTACGGGGTTTAGGCTTAACAGATCAGTTAAGAACCAGTAACTTTCATCTCAGCCTGGGCTGTTCTTAAAATTTTGGCAATTTCAGCCTTAAATTGTTCTTAAATTGTTCTTATTTCTTGATATTTTTAAACAGTGAACTAGTTGCCGAGAACAATAACTGTAAAACGGCACTCAGAAATATGTGTTTGAAACGGTCGTTACAGCGTTCACGAACGTGACGAGCTTGTTTATCACTCTTTTAGCGCCCAATGGCGACGACTGCCAAGCAAAATTCTCAGACAGATTTTGGTTTCATGTACAACTCAATCTGTGTACAAGGACTAAATAAACGTCTTAAAATTTTCTTATCAAAATGTCAACCTGGTGTTTGTTCTTAGCTTGTTCTTAATTTTCGGGCAAATCTCAGCCTGGGTGTTCTTATAAAGTTTGTTCTTATAAAAAAAAGCGTGTATATTCCACACTTTTCGGCATCGCCCCACATACTGTAAGTCAGTTTAAACCTTGACAAACTGTTTTCAGTTTTCATAATGTCTATTGCTAAATCCCACTGCACTGTCCTTGCGTTATGCAAATCTAACCAATTTATCGCACAGTCGGGGTTCAAAAACCAATATTCAGTCACCGTAGCTGTGTGTGAAATTTGAGCAAAAAGGGTATGAAAGTTGCGTTTTCTCCTAATCTTTCTTAAACTTTTATGGCGCGTTCACATCACATTACATCAAATAATCTTTATTTTGGGTCGAATTTGTTATAGCCTATTAGGCTAATTTCTCCGAGTGGAACAATAAAAACAAATAAACAAATAAACACTAACACACTAACTTACATTCATAACTCAAACCTAAGATTTCTGATTTTTTGTTTAAAAGACAGGATAGTAGGTTCTTTTCTTACACTTTCAGGGAGGGAGTTCCAGATCTTAGCGGCAAAATACTTAAAAGATTTAAGTCCATATGTAGTAGTCTTCGGAGTTGCTAGTTTAAGTGGGTAATTACATTTAAGTGTAAATATTTTTTTAACATTTTTGTATATTTCTTTTTGTGTCCCCTCATTAGTATGGGCCTTGCCCAGGCTATATGGTTTGACACTATAATAAAGTTTCTATTCTATTCTATTCTATAATTACCAGTCCTAACACTAAACATATCTTTCATATACATAGGAAAACTGTTGTAATGAAGGCATTTGAAGACAGATGTAAGCATATTGCATATTCGCTGATTAAAAAGAGAGATTGTTCCAGCTTCGTTTAAAAGTTCGTTATAAGTTGAGTTTGAGTACATGTAAACTTATTTTGCAATTGGAGTGTATCTGGAAAGAGTTCTAAATAGCCTCGCACAATACTACACCATATCGATAGTATATTACTGATATTTATATGCAAAGCTCAGTATTTGTAAGAATTTGAAACGTTTGAGATGGTGAAGTGTTGAGCTGATCCGTACATTTGAAAAACTGTGACATCATCAAATAAAATGGCGCTAAGGTTCTAGCTTACCAACAGGCCCTAGATAGATTCTTACTAGTTCGGAGGGGTCAAGAACTCCTTGCAACTACTGCTCTGATCCGTCTTATTCACCAATGGCTGGCGGCGACAGAAATACATTAGACCTTTAAAGGTTCCATCCTGCTTGATCGACTTCTCTAAAGCCTTTGAGAGAGCCAACCACACTATCTCATTTTGCAAACTCCAGAAACTCGGTGTACCTCCCGTTCTACTAAACTTGTTTCTACGGAATCGTCAGCATCCAGTGAACTGCTGGGAACCTTTAAATCCTCTTGGAGGTAAGTCAATGCCGGTGTGCCGGGCAAGGTACAGAACTGGGCCCTGTGTTTTCTAATCATGGTCAACAACTTTTCTGCCGCGTTCCCACTTTACAAGGCATTGATGATATGACTAAGCTTGAGGAGGTATCAGTGCCAATTATGCAAACTACAACTTTTCAGCAAGAAGTTGATAGCTTCCGCCAGTGGGCAACAACTAACAACATGAAACTGAATCTCAAGAAAACCAAAGACTTTATGGTGTCCTTTCTAAAACACCCCCCACCCCCAATAGACCCCCTCACTGTCAACAATGAGCCACTTCAAACTGTCGGCACTACCAAGCTTCTCGGGTTCCATTTGACTTCTGACTTAAAGTGGTCCGCCAACATTGACTACATCTGTGCGGAAGCAAGCAAACGTCTGTACGCTTTACGAACCTTTAAGAAAAGGGGGTACCATGCCGTGGTCTGTGCTCAGTCTTCTGCAACTTTATCAGACCAATCCTGGAATAGGCATGCCCAGCGTGGCACTCCTATATTAACTTTAACCCTATTCCGCCTGGGCTTTTTTGGAGTTCCTGGGCCTGGGGGGGGGGCTTCAAAAGCCCCCCCTTCATAA